>PRKT01000006.1:3526512-3566848 GCA_003671525.1 Saccostrea glomerata | reverse complement strand
TTTTGCTTGTCAAAGAATTTCTGGAGTTGAGCCCCCCTTACTTTTAAGTTTGTGACTACGCCTCTGTTACCTAAAATTGATATAATTATATGTACTATGTATTAAAAAAAGTTTCGATCGTTGCTAAGATGAGTTTCCGATACTGACATAATTATTTTTTCATTAATGTTTCGCACCGTTTATTATTTTAATAAATTGAAAAAGGCAACAGCTATATTTTTTGTTTTTATTGCTAGATTTTGTCAATTATACCGGATGAACTTATCTCTGGGATTGACGGAGGGGTTGATACTGCCTTTGCCAGTAATTCTGAAACAAGTATGTATAAATACATGGTACATGCATGTATATTGTAAACATACGTTCACTACATGTACTTTTTATAACCTCATAATGTTGCCTTCCCGACTTTTGCTTCACATACTATTTGATTTTTCATGCTTTGTATATTTAGTATTCTTGTAGTATACAGTAGTTATAGTATAAAAAAATTGAAATATATGATATCTAAATACTAGTATTTCTTTGTAACAGATAACTTAGCCTCATCAGGCACTGCAGTCCCATCGGAAATTTCCGCTGGAATTCCATCCTTGATTGGTTTGTATAATTATACATATTATATAATATACTTATAAAATTTTAAATCATAAAAGTTATTATAATAGATTGTCAAAAATTTGATATGCATGTTCTTCACACGCGGAACACATAAGTGTGTAGATTTGAAATATTGATTTTTTTTTCAAATTAAAAAATGTATGTTTGTACATGTACATGTATATAGTAGAAGAAGTTGACGTTCCGGAAGAAGCTCCAAGTGTACATGTGTCCGGGCCTTCCACCGACACATTCTTTGCTTCAACTCTGTATGGATCTAAACGTAAAGGTAAAAAAGAAACAATGCCAACGCTATGAAAATTAATTAAAAATGTATTAAAAATTCCTTCAGTTTTAATTTTCGCGTAATTTTACGTTTGTTAAGAAAAAAACCCTAGTGAACTGTTTCAACTTCATTCATGCACTTTTAACTATTCATTTTACACATATGATTTTATTTGATTTTCTTCTGTTTCAATTGACATTGTTCTGATTATAAAACTTTTCATTAAAAATAAAGACACGGCCAGCGACCCCGACGCTGAGTTTATGCTGAATTTGATAGGAGTGAAGGAGAGAAGAGCCATCGCAGAGGAGAGAAAAGCAGATGCCCTAGAGAGAATAGCGGCGGCATTTGAAAACAAATTTGGCATTTGATAAATTTGAACACAAAATGATAAAGTAGTCATGTTCTTTATTACAATGTAAGTGTGTGATTTAATGAATAGATGAATTGTTAAAATAAATTTGCAACTTGAATGCGCACATCCTGTGCTCTCCTTGGTGCGTTTGCGTTAAACACGGCATTGTCATTGATGTTCTGTACAACCCCACCCTCAAGTAAGGGGACTTTCTCTGAAACAGCTAAATTATGAAGCCGGATACAGCATTGAATAATTTGAGAACATCTACTTGGTGAAAAGGGGAGTACTCCTCCAGTTCGATGTAAACACCTGCAAAGATTTACTTGAATGTAAATACTGTGGAATCATTAGAATTCGTGGTGGCTCAATTTTCGTGATATTCGTTGGTAGCCCCCCCCCCAAACCACCACGAATTTACATCTTCATAGGAAATTTAGAAAGAGATATCTTTGTTACTGAATCTGAAAACCGACCCATACACGAAATTACATCTCCACAAATAACCAAAAAACCCACAATCTAAGAAAATTGGCCCACAGAATTTTAAATGAATTCACAATAAAATTGTAACAAGGTTTATTTATGGTTGCAATAGATATACATTTTTTTCTCAAATAAAAAAAAATTAAGGTCGCGTTTATCGTAATGAACGTTTGAAATAAAATATTTGCTTGCAAATATGACATATAAAGATATTTAACGAAAAATTGCGTTTAAATTACCTAAATCTGGATTTTAATACCCCAAACGGATTTTCTATGACAACACGAGTCTTTCCATGGGCATCGTTGTAATTCACTTCGTGTTGATTGGCTGGGGATAAGAATGGCGTTAAGAGCCATTCCTTGAGAGGGTAGCCAGAATCCCCAAGTAACCACCCACCCCCTTCGAGATGTTCCATAACACCTGACAATCCCGAGTTTCTCAAAACGAAAGAGTCGTGAGTTGCCCCGGGAAAACAGGTATTGATTTGAAGAAATCTGAAATAATATCAACCAATTTTTCATCCTTTATGCATATGTAAGCAAACAATTAGCATTCTTATAATTGTTATATTTGTTGCAATAAAGTTATTTTAAAATTGACAACATTTACATTTTCAAAGGTTGTTATTTCATAAAACCCTTTTGACGATATATTAAATATTTTGATTTTCTCTTGTTGAAGTTTTGGCGTATACAAGGGTTTTTCTATTACAAAAAAATGATGTGCTAGTATTTATGTTTTAATCAATACCGTTTATACCTCATATTGGAATCTGTTACGGCCTGAATATTTAAGGCATGAAAGTTTTTTCTGCATACAAAAGCAGGCTCCTGTGGTCCACTCAAGCCCTTAATTGGTATTAGAGTACCATCGATTGCACCAACGCAATTTGGAAATTTGGCAATGTCATAGAACTCAGATTTTACATGGCGTAATTCATTGGCAGTAACTGGAAACTTAATGTTGTCCACTGTTGTATTTATTGCACTGCACACTGTATAACAATATGATGAATCTGCGTTAAAATCCTTAATGATATATATAAAGAATATTTGAAAAGGAAATGTACAACTGATTAAATGTATTACAGGCATGTAGAAACATGAAGGATAGTGTATACAAACATGTGCATATTATTATTATCAGTATACCCCATAGTAATTGCAATTGTCACTTTTCTGAAACTGCTAAACCTAATTTCGTGAAACTTTGCAGTTATTGAGAACACATTGTGTAGGCGCATATTACAAAGAAATTCCGCTTCCTTTTTTTCTGGGAATTTCGGTACTTTTTATTTTATTCATTTTATCTGTACAAAATAAAAGACTCAATAATTGCACGGAGTTTTAATACATGTAACGATTACTTTGGAATTATGCCTCATTTTGAATTACTTGTGTGTATTTAACATGCCATTTATTTTGCATGATATTGTCAACTATTAAGAGGGGAGGGGCGCGGGAAGTGTTTTAAAGTTAAAATAATGAAGTATAACAACCTGTATGTATTACTCGGGATACGGATGATCTGGAAACGCCATGAAGGTCGCCTACTTCCGAAAAGAAGTCCGCCTTTGACAGATATCTTAAGGTGATAATTACCTGCAAGATGTTTATGTGTACCTTTATATATACATGTATAAATAAGTATGCAAATGTAGTTTAATTATATTAATAGGTACATTGTAAAACCCATTATATTTGTAATATCATGTGATTCCATGCGTCAGTATTTGTTTATTTATGTGTGGATATTTAAGAAGCATACAATGCTACAGTAAGCATTCACATATACATGTACCTGAATGTGGGTGGGAATGGCATGACTTTTGTATGTAGGTCGCCTCACAATAGGGTCAACATCATTTATCGGTTTTCGAATGACTCTTCCCGGGAACCTATACCTACTTACGAGATCTATATCAAGATACTCGAGAGGGTTGGTTCGGTCCCGAAAAACGCGTTCTCGCCGAGGTGTTTCCCTTCTTCTTCTGCGAAGCAGCCAGAAAGTCGCCATTATCCAATGTTTACGTCTATAGTTACGCCTGCCTTAGACCAGCCGTAGATTTTTGTCTTAACTTAAGGCGGGCGCAAAGTTACGCCCTTTAGTGAAACGGACCTTAGTCCAAATGTTAGACGTAAGTCCGGACTTACGCCGGGCGTAGAGTTAAGACAGGCGTACGCCTTTTAGTGAAACGGGCCCCTGTTTCATATTTGGATATTTTACCTTAGAAAGACGTTAATGGTAATCTTAGAACCAACTTTATGATACACTTAATGACTTTAACTTTTTAATTGTCAGTTTTTTTTTACTAATAAGCATCAACTGTATACGGACTTTTTATATCTCAGTTTCAATTAGAAGAGCGTGCTCTACGTTTGAACAACTTCAAAGACAAGGTAAATTATTGTTAAAGAAGTAGATGCAACAAGAATATCAACAGTCTCGTTTCATCATTTCGTAAGTTCTATGGTCGATACAGTGACCTTGTCAACAAATACAATCTATCATAAAGTCAAATGTTGATTGACATTTTTATACTTATTGTTGGGTCATTATTAGCATATTGAATTGCCCACTGTTTTTTCCTGTTAATTCCTGATCACAACATGGAGCATACGGCTAGTGTAACCGGTGGGCATGGGATGCTCACTCCTCCATGGCACCTGATCCCATTACTGATGTTTATAAGTCTTTGCTTCCTATGCGCCTTTTTTGTAATGTTTAATGGACTGTTGAGATTGTATACTGTTCGTTATCTCCCCAAATGTCATTTCCTGGCCATTTTAGTATTTTGTTTATTATCGTTATGAATATAATTTTGTGATACTCAATGGCATTGTAAGATAATATTTTTATGCATATTGTTTGTTTAGGAAGATTCGCCAAAACAAAGTACATTGACTCCCTATATGAAAATAATACAAAGTGAGTGAAAAGCAGTTTTCAAACTAATAAATGAAATATAATTTTTTTTTCAATTTTAAATTTTTTCCAACCCGTTCTTTTCAATGTGAAAAACATTCTCCAAAACACAAGACCTTTACAAATATATCCCTAACAGTATTCTTTATTAATCTACTAGTATCCCTGACAGGAGAGAATATAATACAATCAAATGATAATTAAAAAATCATGCCTTTTGACATTTCGGTAATTGTTATTTGAAAGTAAATACAATTTTTTCAGTCATGCATAATGACGTCTTTTTCCTTGTTTTTCACCATCTGAGGAAAGAGTTATTCGTCGCTACATGAGGTTACCAGATTAACCAAGAGTTTCTTTGTTACGTAATCTGCATACATGATGATGAATTGACAAGATCAGCAAAATATTTTCTAGAAGAGCTTCAGAGAAATAATGAATAAATGATGCATAACTTGATTAGATTATTCCCAAATGTCTTAATAATCATCATCGTTTTTGTTATTAAAAGGGAAATTTCCAATTTAAATTATATCTGAGGTGATTTTTAAAATGTTATAAAATTGAGTTTTTATTGTTTATAATACTGTATCACTTTATTCTTCGAGATAATCAATATTCCATTAATAAGTTCAGATATTAAATAAAATAATCGAACTTAGTGATCAGAAATAAATTATTTCAAATATTTTGGTATTGCCAAGATGAGTGATTTCAAATGCACTTCTTGAAGACGCCCTATTGGAGTAGGCGGAGCTATTAATTTTGAGTGACATTGGCTGATAGTTTAACGACAAGTGAAGTGACTGGCAAGCAAGAAGTAATTTATGCAAATGAAGCCAGGAAAATGCTTATAAATCATAAAGTCTTACATAAAGGGTGATTGGCAATAAGCTAGTTTTCCCATCGGAGGAAGAAAAAATACAGAGTGAAGTTTTGATTTAATTTATTCAAATTATAAACACTATTTCCGATTCATTTACTATCATGCACTATTCTATTTTTGTCATATAAATTTATTAAACATGATTTAATGTGAGATATAGTGCCAAATGTACTCCTGTAGTTGAGAATATCTAATTGATCATTATTTAGTATTCCATTCTATTTTCTCGATCCTTTAGAAAATTATTTGATTAAGTTATTTTACAAATTAAAAAACATCTAAACACTGCGCACCTACAAGCCTTAATAATGTTGTTTATGCAAATTGAATGAACAGGTTTTATGTTAAAAATAAATTATTGCGAGAAATAATGAATTTGTTTTTAATTTAAGCAATTTTGATAATTGTATTAAGCCAACATAAAGTATTTTCCACGTATTTTTTCCACAAGAGTGAAAATTTTCGGATGGGACATAAAACAGCAAAAAGTTATAAAATCACAGGAGTCGATACAACCATGTTTTATGATTATCAATATTGTGTTTATTCCCGAACAAATTGCTGGTAAATGGCAAGTTCCATGTGTTGAAAAAATGAAAATTAAACCACCTTACCACAACTTTAAATTCAATTTTAGCATGTTAAACAATTACAATTTACATTTTATGCTCAATATTTGAGTTTTGATTTTGTGAAAATATAAATGGTTTGTAGTTGAATATATTTTTTATAGTTAAGCTTTTACTGTTTAAATATATGCATTATATTGTGATTATCATTATTATAAGAAGGATATGGAGATAACAAACAGTATTCAATCTAAAAGTCCATAAAACAATACAAAATAGGAGCAGAGCAAACAAGGACCTCCAAAACATAAGAGGTGGGATCATTCAAGAGGTGTGTTTCAATTAATATCGTGACTGGTTGCCCAGTTGAAAAAGGGATACTTTTTGAAATCGGTTTTGTCATCAGGAAAATTATTTTTGTTGAGAACATGTAGTCCAATAAAGAAGTTAGTTGTTTAGAAAGCTGTACAATATCATTTGGATTTATTTTCTTCAGTTTTTTCCTGAAAGTTTGGGGATTTCTTAATTGATTTTTTTATTGACACATACTGATTGAATAGAATGTCTAGAGCTTTATTGCTGATTAAGTTATTTCACTATTTGAATGTTGAGTAACATTAAATGTGACAAGGAAAGTATTTAATGAGATTTCTGCCTTCTTTAACCTCAGACCACAAAGTTAACTTCTTTCTATCAATGAATGACTATTTCTTCATAAAATGAACATCACAAGGAGTCACCGTGAATCAATTTGCATACCTAAAAATATCATGTTCGCTTTCAGAATACAATTGCCAACATACTGTTGAAACATATCATGTTTTGTCATCAGGAGGCCCTATTAATTGTTCTTTTTCCCTGTTTGGATGTTTTTGTCAAATTTCTGTTGTTTCCTCTTGTGTCAATATCCCTAAGCAAACACTGTTTTCCAAACATTTTGATAATTCGTTTTTATTAAAATTGATTCAGCTGAGCACACCAATGTTTTATATACCTTTTCTTTTTAATGGGCGAAAAAATACTCCCTGAATCTCTTCCTTATAATCTTACTAAATATCGTTGACTAACATTTGAAATAAAAGCAACATAAACTATCAAAGCAAGGCACAAACACTTATATTCTTGCAATTAAAGAGTAAAATGATAGAAATGTCAAAGTTTGACACAAAAAGTCATATTCAATTTAATTCAGTTTTGTGAATGTGACAAATCTTTCAATAAAATTGTAAAGGAAATTTTTGAAAATATGTATTGTCGTTTAAAGAAATATCAGTTGACATGATTTAAACGTTCCACAATAATTTTCATCTACATTTACAGTTGATAAAGAAATCAGAGATATGATTCATTAAATGACAATATGTATATTAAGATATTCTTCATTTTTAAATTATACCGAGAGATATAATCTGATTATATTTATTTTGTACTCAAATCCTGAAAGAGTTTTATCAATTTACTCATATGTTGATATACTAGTATTTAAAAAAATGAAAATTTAGTTATCATCTATGTTTTACATATTTAGTTTTAAAACTGAATATTAACATTTTCTTTTTAATAATTTAAAATAAGAAATAACCTTATATTTTTCTAAATTCCTGAAGAAATGATATAATTGAACATTGATGGAATAATCCAACCCATGTCTACACCAAAATGACCTAATCATCTAGTTTGAATGATCCAATGATATCAAATTAAATTTAACTGAGTAATCACAAAAGTTCAAACCTCATGAATTGTCTTCCTTATTACGTAGCTACCAGATAGTATAAATAAGACACAGTTTTAGATGAGCAGTACTTATCCTCAAGGTTCTGACAATAAGCGAAATATCGCTCTCAAGGTAGGAATTGAATAATTTGTAACTATAGAAATCAACAAAGGCAAGCTCTTGGTCAAAAACTCAAGAAATTTTAATATTTTAGTTTTGAACGGTGTTTTCTTTATTCGGGCTATGAAAGAAAATGTTAAAAAATGAAAATGGTAACAATATTGCATTTATAAATTGAATAATGCAATATCTGTATAATTTTTTGTATCATACATATATCCATTTTTACAAATTAATCATTCAAAAATTCATTTCCTAACATTTTTCATAATACTTGTGACACTTTGAGAATATTTAAACAAATATAGTAAAGCTTCTTGCAAAGGTTCTCTTTAAATGATTTGTAATAAGCTTATAAAAACAATTATTCTTTTGATTACCCTTGATAAAAAAGAACTCAGAATATAAAATGTCAGTCCAATTTACGATAGCAATATACAAATTTGATGTAAAATGTTAATTAAGAATGTTCTATGTCTCATTTGTCAGATGATCCATCCTGTCGTCATTCTCTTTGTTTTTGCTGGCATATCTGCAATCCCTGTTCCAAAAGATTATTATCCAAAATCAGGATGTGGACAGTTCGGATGTTCCCAGGAAAACCACGTTATTCAACAACAAAGAATTATTGGGGGCATCGGGAACAATGGTTTTAATGCTGGATTTACAGGGTTTGATGGAAGGAACGCCGCCTCTGCAGCTTCTTCTGCCGCAGCAAGTGGTTTTGATGCGTCTGCTTCCGCTTCCGCTGTTTCTGGTAGCAGAGGATTTGTTGGGCACCCAGGAGTAATAGGCTTGAACAATGGATTCGGATTTAATGGAGTAAACCCTGGTGCTGCTACTGCTACAGCAGTGACTTCTGAGGCTGAAAGAAACGCTTTCCTTGGAAACGCTGGACTTCAAGCTACTGCACCTTACAATGGACCTATTGGTCATCAGGTTCCAAGCATCAATTACCCATCTGGTCCTCTGGTGCAACCAATCCCAAGCGTACATTATCCTACCCACCAAATTCTTGGTCAGTCCTCTGGAGCTTCTGCAGCCTCTTCAGCTGCTTCAGGACTAGCAACCGGTGCCACACTTGGATCTGGAATAGGAATGGGAGCTGTCTTGGGATCCCAATTAACAAGAAATGTCGGTGGTCCAGTTTTCCAACCATTCCCAAGTGTTCAATTTCCTGCCAATCATGTTCTAGGTCAGAATGCTGCAGCTTCTGCTTCATCCGCAGCATTGGGTGGTTCTGCTTCAGCTGCATCTGCTGCTAACATCGGATCTGGAATTGGTATTGAAGGAGTTTTTCAACCGGAATTTCCTAGCAATATCGGTGGTCCAGTTATTCATCCAGTCCAAGGTGTGTACCGTCCTCAATTTCCTGTTGTCGGTCAAACCGCTGCATCTTCTGCGGCTGCTGCTTCAGCCTTTCCAAACAGCGCGTCTGCTGCTTCATCTGCTGCTGTAGGATCTCGAGGATTCAGCAATAATGGAATTATCCGGGGAGCATCTGGAATCAACAACATAGTTCCTGGTAGAAAGGTAAGAACACTTTTTCATTGACAAAAAAAAAACTATATTTTGAAATTTTACAAATTGGTTAATATTTTAAATATATATATTTTTTTTCATTTCAGACCTACTAAATCTACGAATACTCTGTAATCGATGTTGACTGTGATATTCAAAAGTTAGCAACCATGGTGACTGAATTCCGTTTGTCTTATTTATTTATTTATTTATTGAATAAATAATTTTTCAATGGTTACATTTTCTTGCATTTTATTGTATACATGTATTTTAAAACGATATTAATCAGGAATTATCTAAAATATAGAAATTCCTTTTGTCAAATTAGTTGATATAATTGAATATAATGAGACATTAAGTTATTACGTTTCAGGTATAAAATTTTCTAAGAGTTTAAACTTTAGACCCTCTAATTATAGTATATTAGATAAATAATGTAGCAATGTATTTTACAGCTTTTGTCACATGCTTAAGACCCTAACAGTTGCATTGTCTTGCAATAATAAAATGTCTCTTCTGGAGATTTTACATTCCTCAAAAGTAATACAACAATACCTTTCAGATTCAAAATTTTTTCGCATTTTTCACCAATTCTTACAACGGTGACAAAAATGTCAATAGCTTAAAAGAAAATCCAGTTCTTAATTATACAAAGTATCATACATGTATCATAGTTCATGAAATATATGGAGATATATAACGAAGCACGAGGGTCCATTTAAACAATGCAAATCCGATGTAAGGCAAAATGGACCTCTATAAACATCACAGGGGGTATCAGGTGCCATGGAGGAGTGAGCATCCTGTGCTCCCTCTGCGTATTGCCATGGTCAGGAAATGATGGGAATATCTATGGACAATTCAGTGTGAAAATTATTGCGTAAAATTGAGTGTGGAAAACGTCAGTAAGCATTTGACTAAATTTTTTTTTGCTGACAAATTCATCGTTTCGATCTTGAAACTTGATGACTTAAACATGACTGTTCATATTGTTTCATCAACTTGTTTGTCAATAGTTTGCCTCGTTTAAAAATTGTCCGAACGTAGAGCATGCTCGGTCAACTGAGATCACTGCTGGTTATCTTCGCCATTTTTATTTAAAAGATGATTGTAACGTACACGTTTTGGTTATGTTGACAATTGAGATTATCATTTCGATAACTCCTCAAACTTTCCATTATGTTACCTGCTAGTGCCCATTTGTTTCTGACCACTGTTCATTTTTTTGACAATGGAAGAAAAAGATTTACAATCACAATCGGGAGTTTATAGTGGATATGAAGACTGAATTGTATCAGGTAATCAAAAGAGAATAATGCTATAAATACGATTAAATTAACACATAAATAACAATAGGAACATATCTTAGTTACTTAGTATTCAAAAATACAATATCTGCGTAACATTCATTTGATATAATGATACACATAACATGTAACTTGTTGATAAATTTTTTTTTCAATCTTTGCGACCTGAATTTGAATGAATGTACTGCGTTTGGCGTAAATTTCGGAAAAACTCATTTTAAGAACAAAGTTTTGTTTTTATGTTTAATAATGCAGAAAAAGTCTGTACCTTATACAATACATTGCCGTAGTTGACATATCATGTGAAAATAAAGTCGAAACACCATCAGATTTAACTGGAATTTGGTTTTCAGTATTTCATTTTCAGGTTGATGTTCAGATCATGATTAACCTAATACTCAGAGCATAATCTGTACTCTCAACACTGCATGTCTACTGCATCCAATATTTACAGAAATTTAATTCATTTGACACATTTCCAGATTTGATTCAAATTTGTTTATCTTAATCATGTTGGAAAAGAAGCCAATTCTAACTTGAATTTTTTTTGTATATATTACTTTAAACTCTCCCTTTTCTTTGCTTTTAATTCCATGTATTACTTTTTCTGTGCATCGTTTGGTTCATTGGATTTTGATTTAAACATATTCTCCTTATCGAAGGAAAACAAGTATGTCTTTACAGCACATACTCAGTACATATTAAATCATCAATAACAAGATCACTTTGACTTTGGGGTTTCGACTAGCTTTATAAAAGTAACATCGTTCTTAAATTTTAAACTGCTGCTGTTATGTTATTTTATTTTATATGTGCATTCTTTGCGATAGCATTTTTCTTTTTGTTTCAACATTTTGAAACCATGACTTCAGCCTTGTAGTTTAACCCTAATTTTTCAATGTGGCAATGAGCTGCCATGGGAGTAGGAGCACCAGTATTTCAGAAACATGCATCTTTTTACACACTTACATTAATTTACGAAGGATATGGAGATAACAAACAGTCATACCAAATGGCAATATTTGGTGTAAATGTATTTTATTAAATATGCGTGTATTCAGATGAAATATTTGGAGATAACGAAAATTAGACAAACTTGAAAGCCCATAGAAAATAGGAGCAAAGCAAACACGGACCTCCAGAACATCAGAGGTGGGATCAGGTACCATGGAGGAATGAGCATCCCCTGCCGACCGGTCCCACCCGCCGTGTGCTACTTGTCATGATCGGGAAATAACGGAAAAATCTGTTGTCAATTCAGTGTGTTAATAATGGACTAACAATTAGTACGAAACACGCCAGTCAGCATTTGAATCGACGATTACTTGCATTTACGGACAAGATCATTGTATCGACCAAAGAATGTACGTAATATGACTTTAAATGAGACTGCTAATATTTTTCTTTCATCAATTTGTTTGACAATAATTTATCTCGTTTTAGAAATTGTACATACGTAAGGCATGCTCTTGTGTATCGAATCAACTGAGAGATATAAACCCAAAATACAAGTGTTGAAGGTAAATTTTAGGATAAGTAAGGAAGTTGACGATTTAAAAGTTAAGATTACCATTAACGTCTTTTTCTAGTAAAATATCCAAATATTTTACAGATGTATTAGACTCTGTGATACCATTTATCTCAAGCTCACCGGGATATATCGGATCGACATAAGAATAGAAATAACTATTAGTAATTGACAATACGTCGTCGATGTATCTAAATATCGAGTCGGTACCCCGAAACGTGAAAATAAAATTGCCATCATCTTTCTTGCGCATCTGTAACAGCCTAAATTCACATGTGCATGGAGTTCATCAGTGCATTTATTTTTTTTTTCATAGAGATTAAATCTAACCCCTAGGATGGCCCTTTATTGGTCAAAAGTAGTTGTAGCATTCTAGAGCCTTAAAACAATACGCCTAAGTAAATCCCACTTTAATTTTGAGATAAAATGATAGAATTTACAGAATCCAGCTGATATGGTAAATATGAATGTTTGTTAGAAAGTTTTGTTAATCACTGGTGTATTAATTTGGTGTAATAATAGTCTTGTCAATCACAGTGTAATAATATCAATCCCATTTTAAATGCCTTGATGATTACCGAGGTCGCATGACGGAATGCCCTTTTTTGATTTGACGTTGTTACGCGCCAACGTCACCGTCATTGTTGGTTGAAATCCATTCAAGTTACTCAATGACAAATGAAAAAAGATTTTTGGTGAAAAAGTTTAAAAAAAAAAAAAAAGAAAAGAAAGAAACTGCGCAGCAACACGTTGTTGCCTTTTTATTATCTTATGCAATTCAATTTCTAGACCCAATGGACTTCCGTCAGTCTTACTATTATTGCAATAAGTGTATATTGACTGCAAATATGCAAAAAATGAAATCTCTACATATATATATATGTTTATGTTTGACTAATCTGGTTGCGAAAAAAGTGCTTTAAAGGTATTGGTTACTTTGAATCTGAGTTTTTTTTTCCTGGGTGTTTCAATGGTGAAATCTCAAAAAGGTATTTTGCATTTTTGATATAATTTTATTGAAATTATGCTAAAAAAACTAAAGGGTCAGGTTTGAAGGAGAAAAGCATTACAACTCGTGCACGCATTAAAAAATGATGAAATAATTGCAATTGAACTTTCTCACAATCCTTTTGGCAGTAAAATCCCCTATTTTGTACATCATTTTGTTGATAAATGTAATTGTGTACTCGGTGACATTCAAATGATTGTTTCCCAATCAACTGACACATTTTCTCACTTCTCTTCCTGTCTCTCAAGTAATTGGTTATTTCATACTACAGACGGTGAATTTCGTAAAGTATATACTAATCCAGAAATAGAAATTAAAGTAAATTGCAAGAAATTTGCATAACTGTTTCATTAAAGTTACAAAATCATTTAATTTTTTTAGAATTCATTGTCCATGTTGATCTTTGACAAAAAATTTCTTTTTATTGAAAATCTAAAATGTTTTATTTCAATTTAAATTTTGTGGAGAAGTTACGTGAATAAGAAGAAAAAAATAAAAAATATCTTTTTACAAAATTATTTTGAAATCTGTCCTTTTATAATATTATTAAAAGAGACACAGTAAAAAGGATCAGTTTTATTCTAAAGTTACACATTTGTCATTGTTGCAATCTGATAAATGAATTCTTTTTGAAACCTCATTGAAACTGAGGAATACTCCGGTATTAACCAATAAAACTAAGTGTTTATGTTGAAAAAGAAAAAATCAATCAAAATGATCAAAAGTTTAACTTTCAACCTTATTTGTACAGTAAATGATAGTTTTTCAAACGATCACATTTCAAATTCTAAAGTTAATTTCGAAGAATAAATTGATGAATAAATTAATTAACAAGGTAGGTATTTACTCTGACCTCAAAGCGTAATTATCTTCAACAATGAATGATGGTTTCTTCAGAACATGACTGGGGAAACGTCAGACATATGACAAAAGTTCTTGCTTAAAATTGGAATTTTGATAAAATGTCAAATCAGCGTGTTACTTTTATTTCCTCAACTCTTCATCATTTCAATTCATGCCCCTGGAAACATGAAACATTTTAAGCTTAAATCGAAATCTATATTTTATAATTGAATTCAAGCAGACCAGAATTAAAATATTTTCAATGTATTGCTTCATATTTAGATATAAATTCCATAATTGTATAAATATTTTGTAAGCGATTGAAAATTGGACTTAAGTCTGGGTTTGTTTCATGATCCTGGGGCCAGACCTTTAAATCTTTAAAAAAAAAAAGAGCAAGTTTCTGTATTATAATTGAAATAAACAAAACAAACATGTTTTTTTTTTTTATTCTTTCATGATATATATAAACTTATTTGTATCGGTGAATGTTTTCTTCTATGCTGCAGAGGGAATAAAGAATGTTTTTTTCTGTTTAAAAATACACCACATGAACATCAGAATTTCTTTCTCGGGTACAGATACTTATTTCTTAACTTCTCTTTATGTCACTCAACTTAAAATTTGTGACAAAGCTTAAGAACTGTGAATAAAAACTAATTAAAAGCGCTACCGTTTTACAACTTGTGTTATCGTTTTTTTTTCTTTTTTTAAACAAAAACTAAAATATATGCATTTTAAAGCTGCTGTCCATTCTTTTAAAAATTGTAAATTTTTTACTCAAAGTTTTCAACTTATCCAATTCAAAATTGAAACTCTGTTACTAGAATTTTCTTGTGACTGGTTAATCAGAATAAAATTTTGAATATTGACATTAAATTGTTTGAATTATGTTGTGTTCTGGTTTTTGTTTACATATGCATGCTTTGTTTTCGTACTTTCTAGTCATTTGTTTAACTTGCTAAACAATTTCTTCTATTCCACTACTTAGTGTAATTAAGATAAAGAGGTAAGTCTTATAAAAAATTATTAACATAATTTATGTCATTTTCATATCATAATTTATGTTATTTTTAGACACACTTCTGTTCCTTTATTTCTAAATACATATGTTAAGAAATAAAAATACAGGATTTGCAAAGTGAGCGCTTAGTAACTAAATATTCGTATAAAAAAGAGAAAATTATACTTTAAAAATTCCTTTATTATGCTTTGTAACTTTTGCAATATTAAATCAAATTAATTCTTCTTTACATCGTTAAAAAACACATTTACTACTATATCAATTTATCTTAAATTTGCAATATATTTTATGCAAGCAAATAAGGACAATAACAAAAACCAAAGACGCTGTATACACACATATATATATACTAAGTCAAGTATTCTATACAAGCAGATTATTTTGGACATAACATAAATACGTCATCCCTAAATAGTCATCAAACCAACTTATCCAATTGAATTATTGCAGTGATTGCAAAATGAATTTTACCGAGTAACCACAAAAGACCAAACCACATGCATTTAAATTCCTTCCTGCATTATGCATCGTCCTAAGGTATAAATTAGACTGACTTCTCAATTAAAATCACAACTCCTGTAAAGATCACAACTCCGGTAAAAGATACACAAATCTCAAGGTAAGAGTTCAATATGCAGCATTTTGCAGCGACTGTAGCACAGAAAGAAATGTTATTAGTTAAAAGTAAGGTATTATTTTGTAAAGGGTGACTTTATATACATATAGACTTCTTTTTGTTAGTCGTGAAAATTTTATATTGAAAAGTCAATAATGATTATTTTTTCAAAAGGTAATGAATATTATTCTTGCATAATACAATTTTTATAGTTATGGACTAAAAAATAATTACTTTCTCTTTTCCAAGACACTGATTAATTATTCAACAAAAAATTCTACATAGTTTAAATATCTGAGAATTCAATTCAAGTGAATTTTAAAAACGCAACAAAAATTAAAGGAATTCTTAATTTCAATAAACATAAATATCCAGTACATGTCCAATTTACATAGCTCCAATTTATCTATGATTTCTGTTAAGGAAATATTTTTAAATTGTCATCAATTCCATTTTAAATATTCTTTGTGTTTGATGACATTTTGGTTTCTGGGTTCTCTATTATCTTTTTATCTTTCTTTTGATTTAATTTTTTTACACCACCCAAAGCATCTGAGCATTTTATTTCTATTAATACTACCTGAAATTGTTTTTAATTTTAAAATTGACAGATTTATTGTATATTCTTCATTTAACAGATGTTCCGTGCTGTTGCAGTTTTCTGTGTCATTGCTAGCACAATTGCAATCCCTCTTCCGAAAGATAATTATCCAAAATCAGGATGTGGACAGTTCGGATGTTCCCAGGGAACCCACGTTATTCAACAACAAGGAATTATTGGGGGCATCGGGAACGATGGTTTTAATGCTGGATTTACAGGGTTTGATGGAAGGAACGCCGCCTCTGCAGCTTCTTCTGCCGCAGCAAGTGGTTTTGATGCGTCTGCTTCCGCTTCCGCTGTTTCTGGTAGCAGAGGATTTGTTGGGCACCCTGGAGTAATAGGTTTGAACAATGGACTCGGATTTAATGGAGTAAACCCTGGTGCAGCTACTGCTACAGCAGTGACCTCTGACGCTGAAAGAAACGCTTTCCTTGGAAGTGCTGGACTTCCAGCTACTGCACCTTACAGTGGACCTATTGGCCATCAGGTTCCAAGCATCAATTACCCATCTGGTCCTCTGGTACAACCAATCCCAAGTGTACATTATCCTACCCACCAAATTCTTGGTCAGTCCTCTGGAGCTTCTGCTTCAGCTAACTCTATTGTTGCTGCAGCCTCTTCAGCTGCTTCAGGACTAGCAACTGGTGCCACACTTGGATCTGGAATTGGAATGGGAGCTGCCTTTGGATCCCAATTAACAAGAAATGTCGGTGGTCCAGTTTTACAACCATTCCCAAGTGTTCAATTTCCTACTAATCATGTTCTAGGTCAGAATGCTGCAGCTTCTGCTTCATCTGCTGCTTTGGGTGGTTCTGCTTCAGCTGCATCTGCTGCTAATATCGGATCTGGAATTGAAATGGAAGGAGTTTTTCAACCGGAATTTCCCAGCATTATCGGGGGTCCAGTTATTCATCCAGTCCAAGGTGTATACCGTCCTCAGTTTCCTGTTGTCGGTCAAACCGCTGCATCTTCTGCGGCTGCTGCTTCAGCCTTTCCAAACAGTGCGTCTGCTGCTTCATCTGCTGCTGTAGGATCTCGAGGATTCAGCAATAATGGAATTATCAGGGGAGTATCTGGTATCAACAACTTAGTTCCTGGTAGAAAGGTAAGAAAACCAACTTTTTTCATTGACAAAGAAAAACTATATTTTGAATATTTACATATTGGTTAATGTTTTAAATATGTAATTTTTTCATTTCAGACCTACTAAATCTAGTTACAAATACTCGGTAATCGATGTTGACTGTGATATTCATAAGTTAGCAACCATGGTGACTGAATTCCTTTTTTCTTATTTATTTATTTATTTATTTATTGAATAAACAATTGTTCAATGATTACACTTTCTTTCATTTTTCGTATACATGTATTTTTAAACAATATTAATCAGGATTTATCTAAATTATAGAAATTCCTTCCGTCAAATCAGTTGAAATAATTGAATATAATGAGACATTAAGTTATTACCTTTCAGGTATAAAAGTTTTCCTAAGCTTAGACACCCAATGATTATATAATGTAGCAATGTTTTTCTGCTTTATAGTTATTGTCACATGCTAAAGACCCTAAGAGTTGCATTGTCTTGCAATAATAAAATGTGTTTTCTGGAGATTTTACATTCCTCAAAAGTAATACAACAATACCTTTCAGATTCAAAATTTTCGCATTCTTCACCAATTCTTACAACGGTGACAAAAATGTCAATAGCTTAAAAGAAAATCCAGTTCTTAATTACACAAAGTATCATACATATATCGTAGTTAATGAAATTTATAGATATAACGACCTTAATCAAGCACGAGGGTCCATTCAAACAATGTAAATCCGATGTAAGGGAAAATGGACCTCTAAAAACATCACAGGTGGTATCAGATGCCATGGAGGAGTGAGCAGCCTGTTCTCCCTCTGCGTATTGCCATGGTCGGGAAATGACAGGAAAATAGTGTGAAAATAATTGCCTAAAATTGAGTGTGGAAAACGCCAGTAAGCATTTGACTTATTGACATTTTTTTTGCTGACAAATTTATTGTTTCTACCATAAATTTTGATGACTTAAACAAGACTGTTCATATTATTTCATCAACTTGTTTGTCAATAGTTTGCCTCGTTTAAAAATTGTCCGAACGTAGAGCATGCTCGGTCAACTGAGATCACTGCTGGTTATCTTCGCCATTTTTATTTAAAAGATGATTGTAACGTACACGTTCTGGTTATGTTGACAATTCTTGAGATTATCATTTCGACAACTCCTCAAACTTCCCATTATGTTACCTGCAAGTGCCCATTTGTTTCTGACCAATGTTCATTCTTTTTGACAGTGGAAGAAGCAGATTTACAATCACGATGGGAAATTTCTAGGGTATATATACAGACTGATTTGTATCATGTAATCAAGAGTGAATAATGCTATACATACGATTAAATTAACATTTAAATAAAAATAAGAACATATCTTAGTTATTCAAAAATACAATATCTGCGTAACATTCATTTGATTTAATACTAATGATACACATATCATGTAACTCGATAAATAAAACTTTTTTTCAGTCTTCGCGAACTGAATCTGAATGAATATACTGTTTGGTGTAAATTTTTGCCAATTTAATTAAATTCAGAATAATAATAAATACTGATAATTTGTTCAAAATAAAATTACACGTTGTATACTATCTTAAAAAGATGAGTCTTAAGATCCCGTTTAAAAGTTAAAAGTGACGTCTAGAACCGGAGAGCGTCAGGTAAACCATTCCACAATGTTGCTGTTGCATGGAGTCATCAGAGCGTATTGTCTACGTTTTATAGATTGTTACTGGTTCTTTTAGGTATGATGGTGAAATATCCTAGAGTGCTTTGAATTTGTACAAAAGATTCCTGTAATATGTTCGAAATTTAACTGGTAGTTAATGAAGAGACATAAGGACCTCAGACTGATATGTTCATGCTTCTTAGTTCGGGTAACAGTCCTCGCAGCTGTATTTTGAACCCTCTGTAGCCGTGATTTATTGGTCTTTGTAATTCCATTGAGAAGCTCATTGCCTTAATCAAGTCTGATACGACACTAGAGTCTTGTAAGCATGGACGACTGCGACTTCGTAGGTGGTAAAACAGGATTTGGACACTGCACTAATCTGATTCTCCATTGTAAGTGACTTGTTGAAAAACACTCCTAATTTTTTTTATGCAATCTGATTCAAAGATGACAGTACAATCAAAATCAATTTGGTGTGTAAAAGATCTTTTAAGCTGACTCTTTGGTGTAAAAACAATAAATTCAGTTTTATTCTGGTTCAATTTTATAGATTTGTGCACTTGCAGCTTCTCACTGTAGCTAAACAAGCTTCTAGTCGACATTTTAGGTCAGGCCATGTTTCGTTTGGTTTTAAATAAGATATATCTGTGTGTCATCTGCGTAAGAGTTGAACGGCATGCCATGATCATGACAAAATTGACCTGTAAATTTCGAAAAAAAAAAGGCAATACAAGACTGGTCCAAGCATTGAGCCTTGCATTTTTTTTGCGGTACTCCGAACCGCAAAACAAGATCTTTGGAAGCACTCCCACCAATGACCACTCTTTTGGTGCGCTGAGTCAAGTAGGACTCTATCCATTCCAGGGCTGCCCCAGACATTCCAAAAGAGAAACAGAGACGTCTGAGTAAAATGGTATGATCGATCACATCAAACGCAGCTGATAAGTCTAGCATCACCAAGGCCATACAGGAATTGTTATCAAGCGCTGATACATTGTCATGATGGACGAGAAGGAGAGCGTCTCTGTAGATTGGCATGCTCGATATGCTGACTGCTTTTTTTGTTGGGACAAAGGGTGTAGCTTAAAACCTTCATGTATTTGATTGATAGATTGTATATTGTTTAACGCGGCGAGTCGGCAATTTTTTAGCCGTGTTTAGACGGTATAAGGATATGTGAGGAATTTTTTTTATTGAACTTTGTTAATTTGACATAAAAAATACCCATTTTCAGATCGTTGACAATGTTTCCTTTTTTTATTTCTGTAAGCATCAAGCCTGTTATAAGATGGGTAAATGCGATGTTTATAACCCTCCTCCCCTCACCCACATGAATACATTAGGAAAAAAATATCTTAAAATATTTCATAAAATATTTTTTAAAAAGTACATTAACAAAGCAAGATAAAATTTTATTCTGACAATTAAAGGCATAATTTGTATTATTTTTTTTACGTTTGTTATTTGATACGTTGGACACCAATGAGTTTATTTGGACTTGTACTTTAATTATTTTTAAATTGACATTTACACTAAACCTTCATTAATTCATGGTCTCAATATTCATACGTTGGGGGAAATTATGCTTTGATCCTCGATTAATTGTAGATTCAAAAGTTAGGTGTGAAAGTCTTGCAAATTTTCATTTTTCCGATGTCCTCCTGGGGCCCACTCGATTGGGACCCTTCTTATCCCAGAATAACCATTTTGCCTGCTCGATTGGTTTGGTAGGGTAGACTTAGAAGGCCTTCTCAGCCTTCCACGTCAGAGATGGAAGGATAGCTGAAGGATAGCATTCTAATATGGCATCAAGCGGTTTGGTGAAAACTTGGGGGATTTTTATTATTGTAAATAAACCAAACTTAAACAAAATACAATTGCAAAAAAGTATTTTTATCATGTATGAAGGGGAATTCTGTTAAGAAGCATTTTTTCTGTTATGTAATTGCAGTAAAATCAACCATTGAACACAGTTTCATAATTTACCATGTAATATGGGGTGCAGATTTGAGCCATAAATAGGTCCCTGCTTTGACCATAATTAATTTATTTCATTTTTTTACATGCTCTTTAATATTCTTCTGTCTCAAACACTTGATGTTTTAAATCTTTCTTTACATAAATAAAAAAAAATTCCCAATACTGTTATAGTAAATTAATTTTTCCACTCTTAATTATCTCAAGTTTCCCTTTCGAACTAACATTTTTAATGCTTTAAAAAAAACGGATTCAAATTCTTGAAATTCAACAACTGCAGTAATTCAAAACATTGCAGATAATATTCCAACCTATTCAATATCCTTCTGAACACTCGATTTAGACATACATATTCCAACCCTTCCAACATTCCCCATTGCTTCTAGAAGGGTCCCAATCGAGTGGGCCCCTGGAGAGAATTTTAGGAGCTATTTTTAGAATCTGGGCATTTCCAACATGGACTCATGTGCCCCAGAAATTTAGACCTTTCTCGACTCCCCCGCAAAAGAGCGGTAGTAAGTTAGATAACTGCGAGGTACTTATTGGTGGTCGCGATATTACGTATTCGTAAACAGTATGTAATTATTTCATGGTGACTTAACAAATACCATTTTCAGATCTATTTCTTAAATAGAAACCATTGGAAAATTAGTATTTTTTGCTATTCTTTACTTTTCTTGCGTATCTTGTATCCAATTTTTAGTAAAACTCTTTTATTCATCTCCATGAAAACAGTATCTAATGATTTCATTATGACGTATGGTTAGGCCTTTTTTAAACGTCTTCTTTATTGATGAAGGATTTTAAATTTCTAAAGAAAACAGAATAAGTTAACAGAATGAATTTAATTCCTGACATTTTTTAAATATTTGAACAGACTTTTTATTAATTGAACTTACATAAAATATAAATTTGAGAAATCCCGCTATGATAATGACTTTCAAATAAAAACAAAATGATTTTTTTATATTTTAAAAACCTATAATTATAAGCTCTATCATTCATGTAACAAAGAAATCATAATGATAGAAGCAAATGCTACATAAAAATACTAAAGAGTATTTGCAGGCATTAACCTTTTGACATTTAAAAATAAATTAAAAACAAAAATAATATTCCAATACTTATATAAAGTATAATAAAATGTGCCAAATAAGCACAACACACTTAATGTTGGTGAATACTGAAGATCAGCATTATATGTTTAACAATGAAATCTTTCCCTTTACTAGCATTCATATTGTAAACCATCAATATTATAATTTGATATTTTGTTTTCAAAATGTGGAGAATTCTATGGATTCTATATATTTATATCATGCATCTATTTTTCAACCATCTATGGTTATTTTATGAAACACATTCCTCTTTAAGGGCTAAGCTCCATTTCTTTTAACAGAGGGAGATTCAACGGAGGGATCCTCTGTGGATCCTGTGTCCAAAGCAAAGATCGCTCCTAACGGAGATGTGTCACGTGATGTGATGCCAACAGAGGAGTCTGCGCTAGAAAATAAAATAGAAACAATGAAATTGTGTTTAGGACATCAATTTCTTGAAAACGTTAATGTCGACGAAGTGAGCCAGAATCACACTTCTGATCCCAAAGCAGATGATATCGACGGACATAACCCGAACCATGACGAGGAAACAAGTTCAGTTTCATCTTCCTCACAAGTTGTAGACGTGCTACAGGAAGAAAATGGAACCGAAGTTATCCCTGCAGACAAGGAAGGTGATGCTCGAGAAACAGATTTATCAAAAAATGACATTTTAGAAAGTAATGACCAAAATACATCAGAAGATTTAGATCGGAATTCTGACTCGAAAACAGAAAGTTACAACTCAGAGGAGGTATGTCCTATTATAGATGACCTTGACTTCAGGTCTGAGGAAAGTGACACTCAGTGCAGTGATGATAATGAAGTATCAGAGAAAGACTTAAGTGTCATCAGTGATGATAAAGACGTATCATCAAAAGAGACCAATACCTCCGGTGGGGATAAGGTGTCCAAAATAGAGACCGGCGCATGCAGTGATGAACATGAGCTGTTAAACAGAGAGGCCAGTAATAAAAGTGAAGAGCTTAACAGAGAGACTAAAAGAGAAATTCAAAAACAGGTAATGAGAAATTTCAAGTAGAGATATTATCGTTAGTGTAAACGATTATTAAAACACTGGTTGTGAACAAACTGAAGTTGAGAGATGATCGCTTCTATAAACGATAAACTGTTTCGACTGGAATCAATGATGTCATCTCGTATTACAGGTAGAGAGATGCGTAAGGTCAATGGAACAGCTAGAAAGGGACCATCGAGATATTCTGGATCTAGTCAACAAACGTAGCGAGTACGTACAAAAATCTGATTAAACTCACATGTCTCGTATCTAGCTTATAAACGAAGCGAATACTCACAAAAAGTAATGAAACACATAGGTTTGTATGCAGTCAATAATCCTGACTCACAAGACAATTTGTACTATTTGTATACACTGTATATTTGTAAAATTTTTATAACTCAGTTTATAATTTTTTTGCTGATGCTATGGTGAAAATGCAACAAGGAACGAAAGGGATCGACATTTGCAAGTTTGAAATACATGTATTCGAGCCTGTGTAACAGTCGATAATTTGTTATTTTGAAAGTGTATTTATGTTTATTTACTTTACTTTTACGAAGATTGCACCTGCCATCGATATCGACGATATCGTATCGATATCGAATCATGATTGCTAAAATATATTACTTCACCAACCTTCACCCTAATACAAAAATCTTTATTTTTAACATATCCCATGACAATAAGTTCTGTTTCTTCATGCAACGCTTGTGCATATTTACTTTCTGATCAATTAGTTTACCCTACTGTCGATATCGACGATATCGCATCGATATCGAATCATGATTGTTAAAACATATTCATCCTAACCGAACATCATACTCTAAACCTAATCCAAAACAATAACAACCACTAACCCTTTCCTTATCATAATTTAATTTCATATTCATGCTAAAAATGAATGAATTTGACATCACTTGTGACCTTGTAAAATTATGTTACCGGGGTATACCTCATTGTGAAAATAAATTCTACAAATAGGATCGATACGATATCGTCACGGTATTGTCGATATCGACGACATCGACATAGCACAGTCTCATTTCTGGTACCAAGTATTTCAAATTAATAGTGCTCATCATGATCGATATCGATACGATATCGACATAATATTGTCGATATCGACATCGAATTCGTTCTTGGACATGTATGACATAATCAGGGCTTGGAGCACGTGGATTGGCGGAATCAAAGCATGTAAATATAAGGAATAACTGTCTTATTTTTTGATTTCATGACGATGATCAATCGATTGGCTTGCGCGATAATTTTATGCATAAAAGCCATCGGCGTTTATGCAAATTATCACGCAAGCCGATTGATTGATCACATCATGAAATCAAAAAATAAGACAGTTATTCCTTAAATCAGTGAAGAGTAAGCTGGGCGTGAATAGTCTTTGAAAGGCTCTTATTGAAAGCATGACATGTATAAGGACAAAACCCCAATAAAATCCGTCATTTACAATGTACTTTTGGTTTCAAATCTTAACATTTAGACAAAATAACTTTCCAGAGGCTATCGAAGTCCAACTTGTCTTTCATTGATAAACGTATATTTTTTCTGCAATAATTGCTTTTACTAAAAGCACGGAATTATTTAGGTGTATTTTTTACTTTTTAAAAATATAACCATTTTTAAAAGATTTTTTTCTCGACAAATATATGCCCCCGGATCAAAGACCTTAGAGTATATTGTTTTTGTCCTGTCTGTCTGTTGTCAACTTTAACCTAACCCATGACTGTTTAACTGGTGGGGCTGTGGCTTTCGTATTTCACAGGTATATTTCTTGTGACAAGACCTTTCTTTGGGTACCACCAAATTTGACCTCTTGACCTTGGAGTTTGACCTACTTTTACAAAAAAGTTACCATATTTTAACTTTGGTGATACCTTTTGATCAGTTGGAGCTAAAGCTTTCATAATTCACAATTGTATTCATTGTGACAAGACATTTCAGCTGATATAATTTTTTTCAACCTTTTGATCCTGACCTAAGAGTTTGACCAACTTTTTAAAAACTTTAATCTTGGTTGAACAGTTAGAACTAGGGCTTTCATATTTCACAGGTGTATTCTTTGATTACTTGTAACAAGACCTTTCTATGGGTACCAACACTTTTGACCTTGACCTTTGGAGTTTGACATGCATTTAAGAGAATTCAACCATCGCCATAAGCTGCCATACAGGGGCATCAGTGTTTCACAAATACATCTTGTTTTATTCAGTATTTGTTATCAGATGGTACTTTCTACCTGTTAATCAATGATATGTTTATAAACTGTTAAAGTTTCAACTTTATGAAATACATAGTTTTGGAGCTATTGTAAAAATAAATTTTTTCCGACATGTTGACCTTTGATGAAATCTTAAGATTTTTTTGAAGGTTTGTCAAACTCAAAGGTCAGGATCAAAGAGTCAAAATTATATTGGCATCCAAGGTGAGGTCTTGTCTCAAGAAATGTATACATGTAAATAGCCCTTGCAACAACTGTTCAAAAGTTATAAATAATGCAGATTAAAGTTTTTCAAAAGTAGGTCCAGTTACAAGGTCAAGGTTAAAAGGTCTTGTCAAAAGGAATACTGAGTATATCTGTGAAATATCAAAGCCCTAGTACTAAATGTTCAAAAATTTTAACCAAGGTTAATGTTTTTATAAAATTGGGTCAAACTCTTATAATTGGGTCAAGATCAAAAGTTTAAAAATAGTTAAGTCCAAGGCCAGTATTGTCACAAGGAATACAGATCATTGTGAAGAATGATAGCCCTAGTATCAGCTGTTCAAAAGTTATGCTCAAGGTTAAACTTAAGTTTCAATAGATAAATTTTTATAAAATAGGTCAGACTCCAAGGTCAGAAGGTCAAATACGAGAGCTGTTCAATAAATAATGCCCTGAACTCTATGACATATAATATAGATATCATATGACATTAAGCTTGACTTCCTCTCATCATTGAATCTTTAATGAATTTATAACAGTTTATGTGACCACTTTTCATCACATAGTTTCATTGTAAGAAGCTGAAAAACAAGGGCTATTCGAGACACTGTATTAAAAATGAATGGTAAAGAATCAGTAAACTAGAGTGAAAATAAATGCCTCATTAAAGCTGCTGTAAAACTTGTTGAGAATCCCAAAGAAATATTCACTGAAATATGTGAAATTTACAGCAACCAATGTCTGTTTTATAGATACATGAGCAGGTGGATTTCATTAAACAAAAATGTTGTAATGGGCATCAAAAGTAGGTACCGTCCTTCGCGACAAGGAATTATAACTAACAATGTACTGTTTACCAAAATTCAACAAATAAACACTGATGATGTTTGATTGACTTTGGGGCACATAGCAAATTTGATAAACAATATTTTGGGAGTAGTTCACACTGTTTTAAAGAAACATTTGACAGTAGAAAAGTACTCAAAGGTCACCCTATGTTTACAAGAATGACTGAAAACGACAGCGTGTTAGACTATCTAAACAATTATTGTAGAAAATCAGAAATTGTAGTTATTCACGTTTGTCTGATATTCAAACAGATAGTGAAAATTGAATCTATTGCTGAAAACCCTGAAAACAAAATTTACAATAAGACAAAAAACAGCCAAGGTCTGAGAAGAGCAAAGAACTGCAAGAGCACAAAGACAGAATTATATGTCATTTTCTTAAATATTAGTGGTCTTGTTCAAATTTCTATATATTCGGGGAGGCAGTTCAATTTCTGGAAGAGTCTAAAAAGCAAAATGTTTGCAAAAAAATTGAAAGGTTTATGAGAGGAAGGAACCAGAACCAGAATCCAATACATGAAAGCGTTCCAACCCGCACGCCCTGAAGAATAAAAGAATTTTGGTGATAAACAGAAAGTTAATGTTTGTCACATCAACAATATTCGCCAGATCTTTCACCTTTTGACATGTTTCATTCTCCAAAATTGAAAAAATACCTTTCAGAAAGAAGAAACAATTCCAGGAAATCATAGGATGTCATATTCCAGTATACAAAGAGCATACTCAAAAATGAGTTCTAAAAAAAAAAAACAATCAGACATTAGATAAAATGTTATGGACGTGTATTTTAACTAAAAGAGAATATTTAAGTGAAATCATTAAGGTTAAATCATAGAAAAGCACTTTATGTTTCTTTCCGAGCTCCGGGAACATTATTTATTGAACAGCCCTCGTAATTATGTTATACCAAAGAAAGGTCTTGTTGGAAACAAGACATATTGAATGCTATACCGCCAAACCATTTAAAGGTATGAGCATACTATTTGTATACACTGTATATTTGTAAAATTTTTATAACTCAGTTTATAATTTTTTTGCTGATGCTATGGTGAAAATGCAACAAGGAACGAAAGGGATCGACATTTGCAAGTTTGAAATACATGTATTCGAGCCTGTGTAACAGTCGATAATTTAAAAAAAAAATGTAATACATTACATCTGTGTAATATTTTTTTTTCCCGTGAATCTTGCAGGTCCCAGAGAGAGTTCAACAAAGACGGACTAAGCGTCATTGGAGGTAGTACAACATTTGTGAGCCATATCTTTAATGGTCTATTTAATTATTTAAATATTGAAAGTAGTAGAAGGTTGTGCATTCTACTACGTTCAATAATTTAAAAATAATCATTGGTCATTATCGTACAATAGTAAAATGAAAAACGAAGGCTTCAAAATTCCAGACCTAAAATTCCTTTATAGCTCAGTCTGTAAATTTTAATCTTCTCTTTATATATTTGACAAGTGTTTCTGGTTATCACTGGACCTGCTAATAGTAATATAATTCTTGTAAATGACTAACGTGTAAATTGTAGATTATTAGAAAAAAAAGTTCCTTCGGGAAATGTTTTACTCTCAACACTGGATGTGCAAAGTTACATTACCTTTTTAATTTAACTACAGCTGTAGTCTACTTAGTTAACAATAGGTGATTATAGTCAATACTTAGGTTGAATTTTGAAGTTCACTCAAGAACTGTTTTGAGATTTAGAAGTATCAGTATAACAGTGAATAACATTGCTTAAAATAATATATGAAATAACGTACATTCCAGTTTGATAAAAGAAAAGTGTGCATGAATAATGAATTTTGAATTTTAATATATAACAATTTGAAATCTATAATAAATGAATGAAATAAAATAAATATATGGATTAAAGTTTTTTTTTTAAAAAATTGGTGACATTCTACAAATTAATATCTTAATGCGTAAATAAATGAAATTTCGAAGTTTTAATTTGAGACCTTTTACTTAACATAAAACAAAACAATTTCCAAGTATATTTTGTTTTAGAGCTTGAGAGAATTGTTGAGAATTTCACACAAAGGCGGAAGGAAAAAGACGAAGCCATTCAGCATCTCAAAACAATTCTATCCAAACTTACAGAGAACCTGAGTGTTATAGAACAGGAAATTCATAGTTTACAATCCAGCAAAAGCGAAGGGTTTCCTGGGGGAGATAAAGATGTTGAAAATTCAAAAGTGAGGAAGGAAGAGAAGAACCTCGTGACGCCACAAACCGCAAAGGTGAATGAGGAAGATGAAAGTGAGAAACAAGACTGGAGTAAAACTGTAAAAACTAGACAACATGGGAATAAAGAAGGTGTACACCAAAGCTCGAGAGAACAAGGGTACATGTATATGAGTTAATCTATAATATATTATTATGCATGAATGCTTTGAATACTAGTATAAGTATGCATGTTTAAAAGGGTTTAAAAGGGTTTTTTTATAATAAAAGAGGAAAACAAGAATTCTTTTGTTGTACAAACAAGAATGTTCATTGGAAAGATTAAAGAAAATCTCAATTACCAGGCACTACATATTGTACACATTAACAGTCCTCTGAATCCTAAAATGTTCAGCAATATCTTTTGGTTAAAACGGAAGGTAAGGTCAGTTTTCACATTCCATAATAACTACTCCAAAAACGTTAAAACAAAAAATACGTGGTACATCAGCTCCACTTAAAACATGCAAATTTACAGGGCTACAATATTAATTTTATAACCTTTTCTATCTATGTCTATCTTTGTCGCCATTTTAACTGTAAGCATGGAGCATGAATACCAGATGATGATGGAAACCATTTCTTTTAAAAAAAGGTAGGAATACTTAACTCAATTGTAACATTATGCACTTTGACTGGTTCGAAACATTAAATCTAGAACAATTATATCTTTAATATAAAATATACATGCATGGCTTTTATGTGCTGAATATTGAAGGTCGTATAGAGTTGAACTATATATTGCTATTTTACTTTTAGGTCATCTGAAGAAAATACAAAGTTTGATGGAAACAACGTTAGTAATTCACGTAGTATTCCTCTGACAAATCCAGAAACGCAGTCGTCATCGCAAGAACCTAACAAGGATATGAAAATAAACTGCCAACGAGTCCCAGAAAACAACCTATCTGAAAATGTTTGTGGATCAAGACAAGAGAAACAGGGAAGTAAATTGGTCTCAGAAAGCATCCTTCAGGAACGTGGAAATAGTATGAATGCTAATGTAGTCCAGTCAAATTCGGGGCAGTCAAGCGGTGTTAGTCAAGAGGAAACCAAAGACAATCGTAATGTTAGCCAGTCAAATTCGGGGCTGTCAAGCGGTGTTAGTCAAGAGGAAACAAAAAACAATCCTAATGTAAGCCAGTCAAATTCGGGGCTGTCAAGCGGTGGTAGTCAAGAGGAAACCAAAAACAATCGTTATGTAAGCCAGTCAAATTCAGTGCAGGCAACTGGCAGTGTTTCTAGGCAACAGGAACAGGAAAATAGAATGAATCCTAATATAGTAGCAGAGTCAAAATCACAGCAATCAGATGACAGTGATGTTAAGCGGCAGGAGGAAATGACAAACCAATCTAACATTCCAGATCGGGTTAATAAAACAAGTAACTATACAGATGTTTTTGAAATTTTTTATGTGATTTTTTTTTTGTAATTCAAACAAATAATAATGAATTTCTTTTTGATGTTGTCGTTCAGTGGTAATTTAATTTTTTTAAAGACTTTTCCATTCGCATCAGTAATCAAAGGGAGATATTGAATCCTGGCTATTGGGTAGAAAGAGCAAATGAAATTCTTCGGAGAAGTATGTTACTACTGATCATTATTATTATTATATTATTAACAAATAAAGTATTAAAGTAATGTATATTTCAGCATGAATTTCATGGTAGATAAGTAAAGGTAAAATTGGATATCATTGTGTAACTTTTTTCGTAGATGATATCGAAGGGCCAGCAGATAACGTATGCGGACCGAACACTGTACTTTGTCTGGATACCTCGGACAGCATGTGGGGGGATGCCTTCAGAACCATGATTAATCTGGCCCTCAGATTCCTGTCCGGTGGGTTTCCTTTTTAATGAGGCTTATTGCTTGAATGTAGACACGGCAGGTGAGACTGACCGTTGGAGAAGTCCACTTCTCCGTGTCACCTAATGCCATCTCTCCTTTCAGAAGTTTGTGCTCGTTCTGCTCACATTTGGTTTTGCTAATTTGAACACAGTGACATGGTTATTGTTCTTGTACATCAAATGTCACCTATTGATTCTTCATTCTTGTATGAAGTCATCATTTTGTAAGTTCTGTGGTAGGCGCATTGACCTTTTCAGCAGGTGTAGTTTACCATTTTGTTGAATATCGACGGGCGATTTCTGTTGATTGCTTGGCCTTTCTTTTCGGGCACAGGGTTTTCTATAGATTTTTGTTAAATTGTCATGGTGAGGAGCATTATGCTGAGTGTAACCGGTGGCAAAGGGATTCTCATTGCTCTATGACACCTGATCCCACCTCTGATGTATGAGGTCCATGTTTGCTTTGCTCCTGATTCGTATTGTTTAAATTAATTTTTGAGCTTAATTACTACTCGCTATCTCCTTATATTTCAGCGTAACAAAATTTGACACAATGATCTGAACATGAGATGTTTAAAAATCCTGAATAATACGTAGATACTTAAATAGATATAAGAATAGATATAAGAATTTTTTTAACTATTGTAATTCTAATTGTTTTTCACTAGAAAAATACAATTAATATTCCGCACATTTTTCAATGAGATGGTCTTGTTTATATAACACATAGTTTTTCTCTTTTTAAAATATAGATATATATACATTGTATATGCATATGCACATTGTAATGTTCCATACTAAAAATACTGTACGCTAGAATTTATAATTCAAAAAATGACATAAATGTTATCAGGCGAAATTATTTTAATTGTTTATATGTGAGTAGGCGTGGAGAGTAACCATACGGTTTCGGAAAAGGTTGGGTTGGTTTGTTTTGGAGCAGAAACAAAAGTAATCAGTCGCTGCTGCTTGGATTATCCACGACTGAAACAAGAGATCAGTGAGTAGCATCTTAGTGGTAATCTAACAACCAAGCTCTTTAATAAATTTGATGACTTAAACTTTGCTATCTTCAACTTCCCTTGTGCAGCAATATACCTTCATCACCTGCATTGGGAGTTTATGTATCTCATTTAATTCGATGCGCTAGAGCATGCTCTACGTAGGAACAATTTCTAAAACAGGGTAAATTATTGACAAACAAGTTTATGAAACAATGACCTTGTAAGCAAATACAATTTATCATTGAGTTAAATGCTGACTGACGTTTTTCATACTATTATTTAGTTTATTATTTACACACTGAGTTGAGGACGGATATTTCCGTTATTTCCTTATCATGACAAGGAGCACACAGCGGGTGTGACCGGTCGGAGTGCTCACTCCTTCGTGGCACCTGATCCCACCTCCAATGTATTTGAGATCCCTGTTTGCTCTGCTCCTATTTTGTATTGTTTTATTGACTTTTGATCCTGAATATTTTTCGTTATCTCCATATGTTTCATGTTACACAAGGTGTTGCTGTTGAATAACTTATCATTTTGTGTTCCTGTATTTTTGTCATTGCTTCATTTTATACAGGCAAATTGCGCCCCGGCGGCTCCAGTCCCCTCACTGCAGGACTAATGCTCTCCTTACCTTTGACCATGGGCCGGGGTAAATGTTAACTTCATTTTACTTAAAGTTAAAACATTTAAAATTTCAATTGGTTTTCCTATTTTAAAAAATGTCTTTAATATATAATTTATTTTTTTACTGAACTTTTATATTTCAATATTAGGATGTAGTAAAAACATTGTTGTTCCCTATTACAATTTTGTTTTATCCAGTTCTTATGCTTGATTGCTTTTCGTAAGTATGAAGGCAGTCAAAATTATATGCACTAAGGTTGAATTTAAAGCTCTTTAATACGAAGTGATATTTTTATACTTCTTTCTTTGAAGTGACAATTCCACAGATGGACGGGGTTCTCTTTTTCCCTCGTGTAATCGTCATCACGGATGGAGTAGCCACACCCGAACTGGTTACTGCCAGTGACGACTTTGTCCCTGATCTGTCCGAGTTGATGATGGTTTGGCAATTAACTTACTATCATTGATACTTTAAGGACATTGTAGATGAGATCTTAAGAAAATGTATGAGTTGCCTTTTTTAAAGATATATTTATCCCATTGCTGTGTTTATTGTCACTTAACGAAGTATGCAATTATTAAGAACACCTACAAATAACACTTTATTATTTTAGAAGTACAATATTGAACTTCCATTCCATTTCTCACTTTTCACAGATAAACACTGATATTATGCAAATGACAAGACATTTCAAACGGAGAGGTAACAGAGTTTATTGTGTTCCTGTGGGACAGGCCAATGAGGTAATAGATCAATTGATATGTTATAATATCTTCTTAAAATGGGCATTTTTTATTTTGAATTGTTGTTTCACAATTTGTGGTTTTTAAGATTTTAAGAAAAATATTTAAGAAATTTGATATATTTAAATACAAGTAAAATTTAGAAATCCGTGTTTGCCCTTCTCCCAGTAATGTTTCAGTGGAGTTTTAAGTTTTGTTCCTGTTCGATATCGCCATGTTTTATTCAAACTCGGAAGTGGTGCTAATTCTGTTTTTAGATAACCTTGTTCTAACTTCACATATAATACTTGTTTTAAAATACCACTATCATATTAAAGAGGTGAAAATTGCTTATCATTTTAGGCTATTATAAGTCCATTAGTTGAGGCTACATCCGGAAAAATAGTCCAACCAGCCAATTTTGAAAAACTTATTCACCAATTTCATACTGAGGTAATTAAAAGTAATTGGATACACATTTGTCCCAGGATTCTTTTGTAGCTGTGATTCTTCGATTTGTGAAAAAATAAACTTTATTCGTTAATCAGTATCAATATGAGAAAAAAGAAACATGCATAGATGCTCATTTAAATTAAAAACACAAATCTGTTGCAGTTTATTGCAGCGGCTTTGCGTAACAATTTTCCGGACTACCGGACAGCTGATCCTTATATGATACGAGCAGCAGCGGAGGCTACAGTGTCTTCACAGAATGATTTAGATATGGTAATTATTTTTATATCAAACTTAACTTTATATCAAACTTAAGCAAAGAAGTAGCGGGAGGGTATGTCCGTCCGTCTGTCTGTTACACTTTGAGGTACCCATCTCTTATCCGCAACTCTTTTTATTCCACTGAATGAAATTTGATGAAACTTTCAGAGAATCTTTATCACATATTGCCATTGTGCACCTTCTATTTCACTTTTTTGATCCGACACATATTTTGGGTTTCCCATAGTAAAACATGGATACTGTCATAATATCCATATGGGAGGCGGGGGTGTCATTAAGTGAGTTCTTTGCTCACAGTACCTCTAGTTTGTTTCACTGTGCTGAATATGACCCGATTAACTTTTTCACATAATTTTGTAAATGAGGAGTCATTATATTTGCATACAATAGTTCTGAGTTAATTCTCATCCTCTGATTGTTGGTGAATATATGGTACTGAACCCTTTTGATTATATAAAGGATGATCTGGTGGAATATGTGAGAAATCCACCTCCTCAACAAGGAGTGGGTGATGACGATGATGATGATGACGATGCAGTACCAAACGAGGGGTCGTCTAACATGCCACCTATCGGCACCAGGGTCAGGCGTGGTCCGGATTGGTCACCTGAGTTTATCGGACAGGACGGAGACGGACCAGGGACGATAGTAGAACATAGCAGAGGAGGTGGTTGTCTTTTTATTGTCTTAATTCTGTGATAAATTATTGTTTAATCAAAAAGCAAGAAAATATATTGTCATTTCTCTGGGTTTTTTTTATCATTTCTATTAAGATACCGGTACTTTGTATTTATAACATTTTAGAATGTGTATATATGCCAAGACGTGGTACTCACCAGTAATTTCTACTGAATTCTAAATTGTTATGTTAAAGGTTTTGTAAGAGTCATGTGGGACAATGGTCATCTAAACGTTTATCCGTATGGAGCTTCAGGTCGGTTTGCAGTAATAGTGGTAGATGAACCCAGAATTTTACAGCAACATCAGTTCATTGAAGTGGGTTGTTTGGTCAGAAGAGGTACTTAAAATACAGTAAAATATATGAAAATATCCTTCAACATTTTGTTTATTTTAAATATATACATGTAAGTTTTACCTCATAAAAGTATTTAGTATGGATTTAATTATTCTGCCTTTCATGAAGAAGGTGGATGCAATATGCTAGTGTTCATATTTATACGTTAATTTTAAGTAAATCTTATCTACATGGTTAGAATTTTATAGATCTGCAATATCTAGTGCATATTATTATTTATGTTATATTATATCCAATATATCGTATTTATAATTACGTAAGTTGTAATAATCGTCATTCCTTATAATTTAATTTCAGTGTAGACAAGTCAATGAGACAATTTTAAGTAACGTCAAGCGAAGTAATACGTTTTTGATGTAGCTCATTGTGACTTGCATGTAGGCAACTTATTTATATGGGATCAAACTTCCGCCATGAGTTCGTTTGCTCCCTGTAGTTGAGGCCTCAACGGGGAGTATGATATGGGTTAAATCTTTTACCCAATCAACTAAAGTTAAATAAGTTTTTGTTTAAATGAAAACGTTATATTGAAAACACATTATGATTAGCCTTCACATAGTTTTAAGACAATGGGCGTAATGGCCATTTGTTTTGCCCTTTGTGGACCGTGTAAGGGTGGATGTTCTGTGGATGCTTATTCCTCTTTAGTATCTGGTCCCACCTCGTGTTTTCGGGGGTCCTCCTTTGCTATGTTCACATTTTGCATGTTTCAATGGACTTTTAAGCTTGATTGCTGTTGTTATTGACACATATCATTAGGAAGTTTATATACATGTATAATTATATTGGTCCAGCTTATCCCTTACACATTGTTACATGCTATATTTTAGCACCTTACGTTCAATTTTCCAATGTTTGAATGATTTATTTCTCTACGTTACCCTGTAAGAATACATTATTCATCTGTTACAGGAGAATACTGGAGGGATAATACATTATTAATCTGTTACAGGTGAATACTGGAGGGATAATACATTATTAATCTGTTACAGGTGATAACTGAAGGGATAATACATTACTCATCTGTTACAGGTGAATACTGGAGGGATAATACATTACTCATCTGTTACAGGTGAATACTGGAGGGATAATACATTATTCATCTGTTACAGGTGATAACTGAAGGGATAATATATTACTCATCTGTTACAGGTGATAACTGAAGGGATAATACATTACTCATCTGTTACAGGTGATAACTGGAGGGATGATGATGAGGACGGCGGGCCTGGCAACATAGGTGTAGTGTTCCGTGTACACTCAGACGGCACAGTGGGCGTACGTGTAATATATATCGTCATTTGTCAAGTACAGTACGTCATTGACAAGTACTAATGTATATCCAAAGCAGTTTTTGAATTTCGTTTACAGGTTAGGTGGCCAACTGGACGTAAAAGACGATACAAATATGGCAGACAGGGATTTTTTGAAGTGGAAATTTGGTAAATCATTTATATTTTCAAATATAATTATGAATAAATATCTTATCATAAATACGACGGTTGATCCAAAAGTAATGTCACAGTGTCCATATCTTTTATATTTGGCGTCATATTATCAAATACAATATACCAAACTATGCACAAATAAAAATCTAATTAACATTGAAACTTTAATTTAATAATGTGCATTTGAATTTATTTTATAGATGTTTAAAACATAGAGCATAAGGGGGTGTCGCCGCGTCACAACGGAACGTCACTTTTTAAAGTGTATTTTTTCTTAGAATGAAAAAGACAAACACATTAAAAAGATTCTAAAAAGCACCTAATCTCTCATTTTTTTTAAATACACAATTCTCGTCATTTTCTAGTCTTTAATTGAAAATTAAATGACGGCATTGGTATTTGTGATCATAAACATTGTTGTTTTACCCTATTGAATTGAACAAAGAGATTGTCGATTGATTGATTGATTATATACTGTTTAATGTCCCTCTCCAGAATATTTCACTGATATGGAGACGTCTACATTGCCGGTGAAGGGCTGCAAATTTTGGCCTATGCTCGGCACTCAGGGTCTTTGAGCAGGGAGGGATCTTTATCATGCCACACCTGCTGTGACACGGGGCCTCGGTTTATACGGTCTCTTCCGAAGGACCGTCCCATTTAGTCGCCTTTTACGACAAGCAAGGGGTACTGAGGACCTATTCTAACCCGGATCCCCACGGGGCGAGATTGTCGAAATGGGGGGAAAAGGCTCCACGAGTTGTAATGCATTTTTGCTGCAAAATATGGGAATTATCACTAGCGACATTTTCGTTAATCAATCAGACTTACACAATAAAGAATGTAAATCAGAGACATCTTAATAGATGGTTTCAGCAATTTTGGGCGGGTGATTGGTCAGTGAATGATAAGCAGAGTACAAGAAGACCGAAAGAAAGGAGATCGGACGGAAACGTTTAATGGTGTCTGACGTTGTCAAAAAAGACAGACGTATAGAGTGACAAATGAATTTTTAAGTTTGTCTTATGCTACTGTTCAAAAAATTTTGACAGAGGGCTAAATTATGAAAAGAGTAAGTGTATAATGGTACCAAGAATTCTTAAAGAAAGTGGAATTGGTGAAAGTGTTTGCGAATCACAAATATTTTTTAATGAAATGAAGGGGAAACGCTTAAAAGTACGACGGTATGTATCCGTCATATGACGTTATATTTAGGTGCGGCGACTACCATAAACGCGCATTGTTTAAAATCCGATATTTTGAAAAGTATACATCATATTCCTTTGAATTTTTCAGGTCTGATTTGAAATAAATGATGCTTCCATCATGTAAAATTTTGTTGCTTTAAGTCGATTTATAGCAATTTTATCAAAGTTGTGACATTACTTTTGGATCAACCCTCGTATTTTATATTCATTAAATACAGTATTAATTGTTTTATAATCTTTTCTACATTTGTAGTTAAGTTTAATTCCTTATGTATATTTTTAACTACCCGAATTGTCTGAAATGATTGTTGATGGTGATTAGCTTAATTAATGTGATCGAATATCTTATAACAATTAAATCGTTTCAGTGATCCATTTGATGAAGAAGTAAGATTTCGAATGCTGAGCATGAACTTCCAATGGCAAGAGGGTCATGAAGAGAAACGCACTAAAAGCAAACCCCAAGTAACAACAGAAGATCAACCTCGTATAGAAGACATAGTAAATTCTGATGAAAGAGAGAAAAATAACAATAGAACTTTAGAGGAAATGAACAAAAGAAACGCATTGCGCTCTAAAAGAATAGAAGATCAACTGGAGACGGACTCGGCGCCCTTATCTGTGGAAAAAGGCTCGAAGTCTGAAGGGACAGATAGAGAATTAGAGGCGCCCTTATCTGTGGAAAAAGATTCGAAGTCTGGAGGGACAAATAGAGAATCAGAGACGGCAGATGTAAAACAAGAGCAATGTGAAGAATTGAGTGGAGCAAGTGCAATACAACCAATATATGCTTCAGAAGGAACGTCAGATGATTCAAAGACAAATAGTGGTGTTCTAATTCAACCAATGTCTGAATCAAAGTCTGGACAAGAGCAAGAGAAATCTCAATCAGCGGGGGACAAAACCAGAAAATCGGAATCTGCCTTGAAATGTGAAATACGTAGTACAAAACCAGTCATACAAAGTAGTTCATCATTAGAAGCTGATGGAGAAAATAGTCCAGATTTTGTGGTTAAAACTGAGGGAAAACAGGAAAGGGTCACCATCGAACCAGCTGACGAGGAACCTGTGGAAGACGCAGAGAGATTAAACCTCTTTTGTTCTTCATCATCTGATAAATCCTCCAATTCAGACACGACATCTGGTTCCGATGTTTCCAGCGGTGTGCAAGACGTAAACCAGACTCCTAGTCCCTCTTGCAGTACTGGTGAAATCACCGTCAGTACAAAGGCTTCTCCTAACAGTGACCATGATGCAGAACCAGTGCTAAAGGCGCCTGGTATATACACTGTACTCAGTATTTCCTAAAAATAAAAAATAGCTGTCTACAAATTTAATTTTTATTGGATCAGGTAATGCTAAATTAAATATAAAGATACATTTTTGTATCCCAAAATGAGGAGGCGTGCTCTTACATCAATACTCTAAATATTTTACATTGAATATTTCTTTTATATAAAAGGATATATGAAATAAATATATTTCTACCCTTTAATTAACGTGACATACTTACATTGCCAAGATGAATTTAATGTCTTTTACAATAATCTGTGCTAGAAGTAGCTGTGGTGTGGCAGGTACAAGACAGGTACGATGGCTGGACGGATTTCCCTGAGGAAGTAAGCAGCAGGCTGGAGAAAGTTTATCAAAGGAACCCACAAGGCACGTGCTCTTACATGAAAAACAAGAAAAGGTAATTTGATTACATTGTAAAACGTATTTTTGTATTCCAAAAAAGCTCTTACATAAAGAACAAGAAAAGGTAATTGTATTAATAAAAGTAATTTTTGTATTTTAAAAAAATCATTCTTTGATGAATAAGAAAATTGTATAAGGCAAATAAAACACTTGAGAAGAATATGAATATTAAATCAATAAATTGTGTTTTTCCTAAATTAGAACTTGATTTACATTTTTAACTTTTAGATTCCAGGTGCAGTTATCCAAAATGATCCATATCCACCCCGTCACCAAAGAAATTTCAAACGTGAAAAGAAATGTGACGAACGCTTAACATGATTAACTGACCGAGATTAGGCTGCAGCATGACAGAACCAACAAGAAGAGAGAAAAAACAACAATAGGAATAAACTCCTGGTTTTCAACATATTTATTTATGCAAAAGGCCTACATTCAAGAATATAATTATGTACATCATTTGGTTATGTACACTTTTTAGAACGTAGGTAAGGATGATACACTTGGTAATAAATATTTTATTCCAGGATTTTCCCCTCAAAACTGAGTGTTATAATGCTTATGATTATTGTATTTTTGACACATGAAAAAGGGAAAAAGAAATTCAACTTTAATAACTCAAAAATATTTTAAAAACTGACTTTGTGGAAAACGACCATTGTTTCTTTGTTTTCTTTTATACGAATATCTTTATCATAAATCCTGTGCAATGAACAAGGTTTTGAATGATGGTTGAGTACTAGTACCTAAGTCTACATAGACTTATCGATTTTTTGCTGAAAAGATAGCAGAGTCCCCTTCAAGGCCTTTAAGAAACTGGGAAGAAAAACTTTCAATACATATTTCTCAAAATATTTTAAATGGAAAAAACTCCTTTTCTTTATCATATTTAATAACAGAGGAAACGAAGCTTCGCTGCTTTCAGTTAAAACTTTTACATCAAATATTTTTTTTACAAATAGCAAACTTATGAAAGGTAACTTAGCTGAAACATAACTCTGTTCTTTTTGACATGATACTAAAGAATCAATTATTCATCTACTATGCTTATGTCCTTTTTCCATTACTTTATGGGCTAATTTAAGAGAAAAACTTCGTAACACTTGTGGTTAATTAATTGAATTTACTCCTGTAGAAATCATTTAAACAATAAAATGCTTTCTTTGTTTGTTATTACTTGAATTAACGGAAGCAGCTTTTGCCAGAAAAAATACATAACCCGCTTACGCGGGTTATGTAATTTTTTTTT
>PRKT01000006.1:3504071-3518560 GCA_003671525.1 Saccostrea glomerata | reverse complement strand
ACTGAAATATGTGAAATTTACAGCAACCAATGTCTGTTTTATAGATACATGAGCAGGTGGATTTCATTAAACAAAAATGTTGTAATGGGCATCAAAAGTAGGTACCGTCCTTCGCGACAAGGAATTATAACTAACAATGTACTGTTTACCAAAATTCAACAAATAAACACTGATGATGTTTGATTGACTTTGGGGCACATAGCAAATTTGATAAACAATATTTTGGGAGTAGTTCACACTGTTTTAAAGAAACATTTGACAGTAGAAAAGTACTCAAAGGTCACCCTATGTTTACAAGAATGACTGAAAACGACAGCGTGTTAGACTATCTAAACAATTATTGTAGAAAATCAGAAATTGTAGTTATTCACGTTTGTCTGATATTCAAACAGATAGTGAAAATTGAATCTATTGCTGAAAACCCTGAAAACAAAATTTACAATAAGACAAAAAACAGCCAAGGTCTGAGAAGAGCAAAGAACTGCAAGAGCACAAAGACAGAATTATATGTCATTTTCTTAAATATTAGTGGTCTTGTTCAAATTTCTATATATTCGGGGAGGCAGTTCAATTTCTGGAAGAGTCTAAAAAGCAAAATGTTTGCAAAAAAATTGAAAGGTTTATGAGAGGAAGGAACCAGAACCAGAATCCAATACATGAAAGCGTTCCAACCCGCACGCCCTGAAGAATAAAAGAATTTTGGTGATAAACAGAAAGTTAATGTTTGTCACATCAACAATATTCGCCAGATCTTTCACCTTTTGACATGTTTCATTCTCCAAAATTGAAAAAATACCTTTCAGAAAGAAGAAACAATTCCAGGAAATCATAGGATGTCATATTCCAGTATACAAAGAGCATACTCAAAAATGAGTTCTAAAAAAAAAAAACAATCAGACATTAGATAAAATGTTATGGACGTGTATTTTAACTAAAAGAGAATATTTAAGTGAAATCATTAAGGTTAAATCATAGAAAAGCACTTTATGTTTCTTTCCGAGCTCCGGGAACATTATTTATTGAACAGCCCTCGTAATTATGTTATACCAAAGAAAGGTCTTGTTGGAAACAAGACATATTGAATGCTATACCGCCAAACCATTTAAAGGTATGAGCAAAGTCCACAATGCTTGAGTACAAACAGACGGACAGACAGGATAAACTATATACCCCCCCCCCCGAATCTTCCATTACGAGGACATAAAACTGAATTTTCTTCAAATTGAAACGAACACGTGTATGTATAGAGACTCTGTCAAAGACAGAAACACTATTATTTAAATTAAGAACAAATTTTAATGTAATCAATTCATTTTTAACTCCACCGTTTGGAGCTTTTTTTTAAATTCTCTGAGGAGGTCACCCAAACCTACCAAAAGTAGTGGAATTATTCCCCTTCTCATATCCTACGCTTTTGCCCTTCGGGCGCCAAACATTACCACCACCACCTTCTTCGTCTACCAGTCTGCGGCCACCATCAATCACTGATGATACTGCACTGAAAAAACATAACTAGTGAAAGTCACTGGGAAGATTAGTAAATTTACAGTCCATACAATCACTACCTCAAAAGTAGTTTTACTAGGTATTGGGTAGATCTACTAGATAATGTTAGTAAATCTAAGAATTTATAAGTAACTTTCACTAGGTATCTAAGTATCTTTACGACCATCACTCAACTTTCCACTACCTTAGCTAGTACACAGAGTGATTACTAATCAAGACGAACGCTTTACTAGGCACACTAGTTAAATCAACTAGGTAATTCTCTCAGTGACATGTCACTTCGGTGCGCATACCAATTTAAAACATTCAATCAAGAAAGCAGGCCCTGAAGACATCAAGGCTCTTGGATGTTCCTATGTCATCAGTGGGCGGATTCAATTCCTGATGGCCCTGGGGTAGAATGATTCCCTCCGAACTTGGGTGTTGCTAAATGGTACTTGCAAAGAATGCCCTCCCACATTACGGCTGAGTCTTAACGGCGGCACTAGTTTATCTGATGTTTCAATTCCGACTAGTCCATTTTGGATCTCATACATCAGTGTACATATGGATTAACCTGGCTCTCTTCCTACTCTCCGCCAGCGCTTGTCGATGCAGATCAGTGTCCAGCATGTCTCTGACCGACGAAGTGTTGTGATACTGGTTGGTCACACAACTGGCTGTCCTGCGTTGCACCATCTCGATCTTATATGTATCGATCCTCTTTCAAGTACGGGTCCCAGTTAGTACAGGTATATTCTTGGGTATATCTTTCGAGTGACTTATATGCCTTCTCTTTGATGTTTGAGTTTCTTATTTTCAAGTTACGTTTTAGAAGGCTAATGGTACTGTTGGCTTTCTTGGAGATAGGGGATGTATGATGGTTCCATTTCATATCTGATGTAATTAATACACCTAGATATTTTGCTGTTGTTACAATCATGTTCAAGCTGATGTCCATGAAGGATGTAACTTTTCATAATGGGGTGCTTTTTCCTAGATATAATGAGAACATTGCATTTTTCTGGATGGAAGTTCATTTTCCAAGTCTCATCCCATACTGCAAGTTGGTCAAGGTCTTGGTGAAGATGGGTTGTATCTATGTCTGATGTTATCGTTAGATATATATAATTGATTTCACTTTCTCAGGCATGTCATTAATGTAGTAAAGAAATAAACTTGGCCCCAGTACTGATCCATGAGGGACACCTGGCTCCACTGGGATTGAGCTTGAAGTCTCACTCTCGACTACAACTGACTGACTTCTATTTTGGAGGAAGTTTTGAATCAGTATATGTTTGTTTTGCCTCTTATTCCATGCATGGTGATCTAGTTTGTGGAGTAATAGGCAATGGCAAACTTTGTCAAAAGCTTTACTGAAGTCCATAGTTAAACAGTCAGTATGCTTGCCTTTGTCCAGATTTCCGTTTATGTCATCCACAAATTCGAATAGCTGTGTGTCGCAGGATAGACTTTTACGGAATCCATATTGGAGAGGGTGTAGGATACTATGCTGATCAGCATGACACATGATGCTTCTATTTACTATAAGTGTTCCATCAGTTTGCATGCTATGAATGTCAGTGACGCTGAACGGTAATATATGGCTTCAAATTCCTTTCCTTTTTGTAGATTGGACAAACAAATGCAGTTTTCCATGTGTTTGGTACTTCACCACAGTGCACATACACATAGAAGAACTTTATTTCCTTAAAGATACGAATGGAATTAAAGTGAAAATATATTAATACTTCAAAGAAACATTAAAGTTACAAAATATTTTTATAATTTTTTTTATAGAAAAGATAGCCGAGACCCCTTCAATGGCTTTAAGAAAATGGGAGGAAAAACTTTCAATACTTTTTTCCTGAAAATAAATGGAAAATGTAAATGTCATAATTTTTATTTTACTATACTTTTAATGAAGTCTATTTTATTTGTAATATTTTGTTAATCACATGTGTGTAACAATTTTTTGGTAAATAATTCCGGATGGGCTATTTCTTATCTTTGGTTCTGCAAGTATCTGTGTATTACGTAATTTCCGCCCAGCATCCTTACCGTACATCCATTCTTAGCGACTTGGTTAGGAGAACAAGTTCTTACTTTGATGTAACCATCCTGAACTAATAAAGACATCATCAGTATTTATGAACGTTCCTTTTATGACCAAGCCACTAATAGAAAAACTCCTTTTCTTTGTCCTATTTAATAACAGAGGACACGAAGCTTCGATGCTTTCAGTTTAAACGTTTACATCAAATATATTTTTTACAAATAGCAAACTTATGAAATGTAAATAAGCTGAAACAGAACTTTGTTCCTTTTGTCATGATACTGAAGAAACACTTATTCATCTAATATGCTTGTGTCCTTTATCCATTACTAAATATGGTCTAATTTATGAGATAAACTTCGTAACACTTGTGGCTTGATAATTAAATTTACTCCTGAAGAAATCATATTTGGATATGATAGTTCTAGTGAAACCGTTTTCAGGTCGTTGAACATAATTATTCCGATTGCAAAGCAATTATATAATGCATTGGAAAAATATAACACCCGCTTTTCTTGCATTTTTGGAATTACTTAAATATTATAGAACTATAGAGCTTTTTTTCCTCTCATTCCCTCTCATAAGAAGGCAGAAATGATAAAGCAAAGTTGGGATTTTTAAAAACGTTTCTCAGTCCGTGAAGGTACAGAATAATAATAAATATTATGTCCATTTTTATTTTCAAAATTGTTCAATGGAAGTCTTTTATGCCTATCATGTATAAAACTTTGTTGTTCTTTTTTCCCGTATGTTTAAGCTTTGTAATGTTTGTATAACAATGCATGTTAGGACAGAAATAAAAAATATGAATGACAAAAAAAAGAAGTTTAAAAAGTTTTGGATCTAATTATACGAGTGTCGAATTGCACGGCTACCGCTTTTTTCAGAGCGACCGACAGCTTTCACTGGTACACCGCCACTGAAAATCAGAAAAAATGCAAGTCCACCCCATTTTTTGTGTCCAAGATAAGATTTAATATATCATTGGAAGGGGGGAACTTAAGGCTTTTATGCACCAACCCCAACCCCAACCCCTTTTCAAGATTCCTGGATCCCCACTGGACTAATATGCAATACAGTGAATTACAAAAAGTATAAATTGTAGAATTTTTAACATTTTATTGAATGCTGAGAACAATTAGTGATTAGGCCTATCCATAATGTGCTTGTCTATGGCAAAAGGACTATAGATAGGGCCTATATACTGAGTAGTGTTCACTATGGGATTCCATTCGTCATAAGCTTTCGTCGCAAAAATATTTTGGTCACGTGATATGCGTCATTCTGACATAAAACGAAGATGGCAGCGGGTCCGAAGTGGGGCTCGTTGCCTAGCGTACTAATTGTGGACATTTTGTCGTACCTTTCGCATGAAGACCGTTTAAAAGCGTCTTCTGTTAACAAGAGATGGAGGAACTGTCTCTTCCACCCATCTTTATGGAACAACATAAAGTTTCAACTTGGATTTTCGAAGCGGCATAGGTCTAGATTTTTAGCAGACAGATGTGGTCGTTTTGTAAGAGAAGCAGTGATCAAATTTAATGCACACAGTTGTACCGAAGTGAGGGAATGCTCAAGAATCATTTCTATCTTGGGATCAAACAAGAATCTACAGCATTTTGCTCTATTTCCTTCAAGTTGTCACATCGAATGGCCAGATACTAATTTCGTTCAGAGGTAAATAAAAACAACTGCGAAGTTGACGTATTTGCCAAGTCAGCTGGTAGAAAATAAACCAATCGTGTTACAGCTATTTGTTTGTAAACATTTCCTCGTAACTCGAATTTGCTTGAATGCATAATAGCGTAACATTAATCAGAGGCATATAATATACCTCTATTATATGTTTCTGCATTAATGAAAAAACAATCTTTTCGTAAATGAATATTACTATGGGGTTATTAAAAACTTCCATAGGCACTCCCCATCTTAATTGTTAAAAAAAAAATCTCTACTATACTATAAACAAAACAAGGGTTTTGTTTATAGTATAGTAGAGATATTTTTTTTAACAATTAAGATGGGGAGTGCCTATGAAAACTTCCGGATTAATATTAATATGCTGTATTAGACAGCTCTTTATTTTTAATTTATGTGAAAAAAATACTTTTGAATAGCTTAATCAAACTGTAATTTAACATGATTCTATCAAAAGTTTAAATATTTAAATCAATACAACAGCAGTTTCTTCATACTTAAGTATTATGATTGAAATGAATTGTTACTTTAGTTTGAGCTTACTTTCATATTGATAATTCGGAGCAGGGTTTAATGTATGGATAAAGTACCTTTAAAATGAAAATACTTGAATTATACTGTTTAAATATTTCTCAAACCTCTACAGAGAAGCTAGCAGTATGCCTAAGATACCGGGTATTAGTCGTGACTCAGCTTATTATCATTATTATTGTAAATCTTTAGTAAAGTTACCGAGAAACTATTTCATTGTGACCGCTTTGTTTAGACTTCATTAGAGAATATCGACCTGACAAAGTGACCCCTGTGTCTGTGAAATTGTCTGTGGGTATTTCTAAACAAATCTTTACTTTATGGATGGTTATATTTGTTATGAATCTCTTGATTTCAGGGCAAGACCATTTCTGAGATGACACATTTCATTACATATGTTTACCCGTAATAGTTTCACCTGCACAACACTGTGCTCCTTCACCAACTTCTATCACATTTGTAAATGGTGATGTTTTTGCATATTAAATGCTATATTGATGACAAAAAAAGATGTTGGATAATACTAATCGTAAATAAAAATATTAACAGTGCCAAATCTTGTTTACATCAAGTGTAAAATTAGGTGTCTTACTTAGTGCACATAAGAAAATATACAATATAAAAACAACATAGTTACAACAACAGATAATTAGATGTTATACAGCAAAATCACATCAAATCTTGACAATTGTTCAACTTAGGATGTTACATTCAAGATGTATATCACAATAGATACATGTATATATAATACTAAAAATATTCCCGTCTGTATATCACCCCTGATTTCTCCACAAGTGTCTTTCATAAACAGATACAAATGTGTATAAGCATGTAACAAATAAAACAGCTGTTAACAATTGCACTTGACTTTTAATATTGAAACAAAGTTAGCAACTTTACCCCATAAAACTGGATACTTTATACATTAAAACAATTGATGGCAAAAAGTAAAACACATAGATTAACTGTTTCAAAAGAAACTATGCAATGTCATTCACAGTTTATATACACATGATTAAAATTTGGATGGTTTCTACACCCTTCAAAAATTGCACAGGGTTAAAAAAAAACTTTTTTTCTTTATTGTTCTTCATTAAAGTATCACATTTTCTTGTTGCTTTGGCTGGGATTCTGACGACATCGGTATGGGTGTTTTATATTGTATGTAACAAACATGATGGAAGCATGCATTGACTAGACGTTTTAACATGTTTACAAAAGCACTATGATCTCATAGCATAGGCATATACAGATATAATTATATATATAAGGTTTTTAGTTTAACAATATCAAGAAAATCTCCCCATTTTCTAAGCTATGAACTGGATCATCAGATAAAAACAAGAAACCCTCACACTGATTCCATCTTCCTGAGTCTAAGTCCTGTCAAAATATTTTGTCCTTTCATTCACAAAATTTCCAGAAATTAAGCATTTCCATTGAATTCTTTTCATAAAAACTTTGATCTTGTGTAGTTTACAATAATAATGATAATAAGCTGAGTCACGACTAATACCCGGTATCTTAGGCATACTGCTAGCTTCTCTGTAGAGGTTTGAGAAATATTTAAACAGTATAATTCAAGTATTTTCATTTTAAAGGTACTTTATCCATACATTAAACCCTGCTCCGAATTATCAATATGAAAGTAAGCTCAAACTAAAGTAACAATTCATTTCAATCATAATACTTAAGTATGAAGAAACTGCTGTTGTATTGATTTAAATATTTCTACAGGCAACATGTTTTAAGTTCCAGGATAAACAAAGTATTATATCTAAGCTATAGGATAGCTTACAGAAATGCTTCCTTTCAGTAAGAATAGAATACCTCTTTCAGAGCTGTTGAGATGAAATGTCAATTTTTGTAGGATATAGATTACATGGTTAAAATAAATGTTTTCTTTACTATATTAAGATTGCCAAAGGTGCATGAGCTCAAAATGCCACCATCTTGCACAAGATTATTTTTTTTCTTTTAGACTTGTATGATATTGTATTACTCCATTTAAACAATATAAATAACACTATGTATATTTAAAACTGATCATTTACTTGAATCTAATTTATATCAGCATTTTTATGTGTCATTCATGTTAAAAATTTAATGGATTTAAATTGTAGGAGTCTGGAGTTTGTTTAAAGTTATAATATCATAAAAGGAGAAAATCCAATGTAGAATTTTTTGAAAAACGAGTCCCCATAGTTTAGAAATCCTGCATGTTTCCTTCATTCTCTATGATTATGTGTAATTGTATCTACATTTCAGTTTTTTTTCTTTGCTTCTGTTTTATTCTACAGTAATTTTGGCTCAAGGAAATATTTTAAATGGACTCAAATGTGTAAATATTTCTGCTTACTGAAATTTTTATTGTCAGTACATGTAATTTTTTTATGTGAAGTTGTTGAAATGCCAACATTTATATGAGTACTCCAGTGTAATATAAATTGAGAATCTATGAGATTTGAAATTTTCTAAACTCTTCTATTCCTGTTTTGATCTGCATTTATATTTTACCTGCATGAGGTACCACAGAGTTTGGGATTTGAAATCCTAACTAATGTTTAAAAGCAATGTTAACCAGAGGTGTTCAAAATATAAGATTATGAGGGCGTTTTTTTCCCAGCCATTGTATTAAATACCAATGTTTGATTTATTTTTTAGATTGTGTAAACAAATGTATGATATAATATTTAGTTTGTGTAATGTTATGAATTCCATGTGACCTCAGTTTGTTTTAAAAAATAATTTCTTTATCAGACATTCCACCTTGATTTGATGAGAGTAACTCATGTTAAAGATTATTGTGTGTGCAAGATTCTAATTAGCAATGAAGAACGTAACTTTTCTATATATTATAGCGTACGTATAGTCTGGGCACTGATCACATTGATTCTGGTATAGCTGAGCTAGTGAGGGATTTGGACCAGTGATATATTTTTCTATTTATTGTTGCCATCAAGAACTATATAATGTTAGAGCTTGTATTGCTACAGTGTTATTGTTTATTTGTTTATTCCTAGGCTTCTGTGAGTTATGCCTGCTTTGGAAATGTTTTATGGGTTATTGTAATAAGCCTTAAATTCTGTATTAATTGTTTGCAATAGATGTTTAAAAAAAAGAAGAAGACTTTGTTAACATTACATTGAGGGGCCTCTATACTCTCAAGAATATAAAACAAAAAGGTATTTTGTTGTCCAGTAACCAGTGCTTCAATCACCAATTTATATAACAATGTACCGCTCATACCAGTAAAAGGTCTCTGTACAAAAACAGAAGCGTGGACATCCATAAAAAATATCAGAACTTGAACAAAAAGCATGGCAAATTAAATTATTTATAACTTTGCTATGTTTTAAATAACACAACTTATATACAAGTTTAAAAGAGGGTCAGTACAAACAAACGTATACTGTTAAATGTAAACTCTGAAGATCTCATTGGGTAACAAGTTCTAAGTATATATCAAAATAGGCAACACAAAAAAATAATAAAACCACCTGAAAGACTTCCATAACTGAAAACAATATTTTGGTAACTTCACTTCAATGGACTAACCCTCTTTTTTGCTGTTTTTTTTTTAAAATAACTTTCAATGATTATATCATTTTTTAGTTTGCTCTTCTCTTAACTCATATCATGTTATCTTGCCACCTGTTTTGTTGGCCTGGCCTGGTTCTTCCGTTACACTTGTTGATCTGAGAGGAGGGTGCTCATGTAAGCTCTCTCAGCGTCTGCTGAAATGTCAAACACAGCCAGGGGAAGCTCATCATCCTCTATTGGAGTCCACTCCCACTTCAGATTCTCTGACACCTGGAAAAGAAAAATCATGTTTATGAAACAATTTCTTATGGCCAAGTCACCAATCTCCTCCCTGTCATCAGACAATATAGTGACATGTCAAAATTGAACCTACCCATTTGTTCTTTGAATTCAAAAATTAACTTTCTTTATATTCATTTTCAGTTCTACAGTAAAAAGTTCTGTCTTTTATAAATTCAAATCATGAAGTAGCTAGTGTGCTTAACTAATGATACAGTGATAATTCCTTTAGTTTTTCACGGCTAAATCTAAATACCTTTTGAGGGAAATCTTGAGGATAGCAGCCGTGACTGACCCAGGCTATATGGTCCTCCTCCTCCACAGTACAGATACAGCAGTGAGGAACGCTGTAAATCCTCAGATTGTGTCCCCTCAGTCTGGCAATGGCTATCACATCATCATCTGAGATTTCATAACCTACAATAGTAACTTACAACTGTAAACTTTGTCAACAGCAGGGGCTGACAAATAGATTTTAATGGGGGGGGTAACTGGGGGCAAATATAGGAAAGTATGTAAATCAACTTTAATAAATCCTTTTGCTAATCATCTGATCATCCTTATTTCTCTTGATTTTGGGCTTCATTTATAAGCTTTTTCTTGTTTTTTTTTATTTGAATTTATATGCAGTGTTATATATTCTTAAGACTGCTTTTACCCTTGGGCCTCTCGTTTTATTGTATGGACATTTCAATTAAATTCTGTCAAACTTCCTTCGTCGCTGACATACATGCATGCGACTCTTTCACCAAATCCATCTTCTTTTATAATAAATAAGAAGCGATTTTTCAAAAGTATTTATTCAGAAAAAAATCATTGTCTTCAAAACATATAACAAAGTGAAAAAAAAGTCTTCCACAAAGAATTGGGACTATAAAAGCAGAATAAATATTGACCCATTGTTGGAGAAAAAAGAATACTGTTTATAATATGTATAGACTATGTAATAAAACAACAATAGACAATGAAAAATAACAGCAGATAGTTTATATTCACATCACATCAGCAGTCACACTTCAATGTATAAATAACATTTGCTAAATACTTCAAGTTTCATAAAAATACCAAACAATATACAAATTAGTCAACCATTAGGCCTTGAAAATTGAATCATGGGTAAAAAAAAATTATTATTGTATATTTATTTTCTATTAATGTGTCAGAATTTGTTTTTAATCAATAAATTCAAATTTTCTAAAATTGGATTCTTCTAGTAATTAAAATTAATTACTGACAGCATTAAGAAACCGTGGATGTTTCCATACCCTGGAAGTATTTTTGACAATTTAATAGCTATTGGTTTTATCACAGATATGCACCCTGTTACATATTATATCCTTTTAAAATAAGCAAAGAAATATATTGCAATGGAAATATCCCAAACAGAGTTGGTATGTAATATAATATGGTCTCACTAGCAGGAAACATTTCTCTTACATTCTAAATTTTAGTTTTGTTTGCTGGAGTCTGAAGGCTCCTTGAAAGTGACGGTTTTGACGTTATTATTTGAGCTAGTTTCACTGACTTTCTCCTGAGATGGCTGGTTTATACAGGTAGGCGGAGTAGAAGGAGTGGCTTTCTGGGACTGACAAGCTTCAAACTTTTCTTTTGCCTCAAGCAGATTGGTATGCTGGTCAACAAAGCGCTGTGCTAACTCCGGGCTCATTTCATCCCAGACAAAACTCCCGAGTCTCTGTAATTATGATTCAAATTTTTAAAAAAAATTCCCACAAGTTTATATATGTTAAATTGTATGGGAGCTTCAAGTTTTCTTTAATGTTTCTATCTTAACCTGTTTAAAAAATCAAATTCTCCTGAAGAATGAAACATGCAATGATGTAACATTATTTCCTTTCCAATGATTTTAACATTCTGACTTGTAATTCAAATGTTTAGTTTACTTGTGAATGTACACTTTTGCCAAGCACTGCATATGCAAGGATACGATTATGTCATGTATTTTCCTATAACTTAATTCATAATACATGTATATATTCATCATGAAGATGTTGTAATTTATTTTTGTTTAGTATATTATTTAAATACATGTACTTTAAACCTACTCTGTTGTAAAAAAAAATAGTACATAGCTGCATGCAGGTGGATTTTAAACTGAAGAATGGTGAATAAAGGTATTTGGAATTACAATTGATTTAAAGTAATGAGCAAAATACTTACTGAGCAACCACAGAAAATACAAATCAGACATTTGCTGTCATATATTTAATTGTTATCATACATTTAAATGATTGAATGATTTAAAACTACATCTACATGGTACGTTGGTCCGTCATCTTTGACGATTACTCAACGTATGTAAATATGTAAATATACATGTACACAATCATGAACTGTACAAGTGTGATACGACCATCAAATACATAGTAATTAAAACTGTTAACCATACCTTTCCCCTAATGGGATAGTTTGGATCTTTCCTTGAATTATAATCATGCTCGTATGACTTCTTCTCCTGAAAAATTCTCTGGGTGCCATCACGTTTGGTGAGGAAATTCACTGGCACTGGATAAAATATTACATTGGAAAAAGTATTAAAAAGATTATGCAGTGCATTATCTACAAGTAATTGTACATACAAATCCCATTTAAAAAATCATCGGTATCAGTGTTGTGTTTTGGGTTTTTTGTTTTTATTTTTAATATAATTATAAATAAATAAATATATATATATATATATATTTCTTCATCATGTTTATATTAGTATTACATGTACATTTTACTCCTTATTGTACTTTAGCTGTTGGTTACTTTTATATTTTAATATAATAAATACTTACTTTTAGTGATTAATTAAATTTAATTTAAGCAAAACTAGAAATGTCACACTTTTATTATTTCTAACCATTGTAATGTTGCAAATCATTCATATCACCAAAACACAAAGCATTTATACTTCAATGTAATAGCACACGCACACACACACAAATATGTATACATATATAAAATATCCTATGAACCACCTGGCAAAACAAACCTACATCAAGACTGGTTTAATGCTTTCTCTACATGCTTTTATACTTAAAATCAATGATTAGGAACACTTCTACTGGTAGATATTAATTTTACAGATATATTATTTTAACTCTATGTTATGAGGATGAACCAGTCTTACAGTACATGTACATTCTCATATTTACATACCTTCCTGCACTTCATAGCTAGCCAGTCTTTTCAATATATCTTAACATAACATAATAGAAATTAAAATATAAATGAAAATGCTACTTTTTCTCATGCCCTGATTAAATTATTCTTATTGAATAATTCTTTTTATTCACATCATTCATGGAATTTCTAATAAAAAAGTTATAAAAATAAATACCTGGGCCCAGTGCAGGTTCTCTCTTGGTGTTAGATTCATGTCTAGTTGTCCTATGTAATGGTTCCTTGTGTTCTTTCATATAGTCACTACGGTATATTGTATCTTTTGTTTTGGGAGGCATATTAAGGGGTTCATCTGAGGTCCTTGAGGGCCACCACATATTTTGTTCATCGTGTGTATGTGATGTGTATACACTACAAATTGGTTCATTAAGAAGTCTGACGTCATGCCTCAAGAACCCACAGCTGCGAGGATGGGGGTTGTGTACTCTAAAATCTGGCAAAGCTTTAGGTAATACTTGGGTGTCCCTGCTGTATATATTTGGCAGAGATATTCCTTTTTTAAACCTCTCTGGTGATGGTGGGCGGTAGTCAGGAATTCCCGAATACCTCTCTCTACTTGTCTCGGCATCATTACTTATGACACGAAAGGAGTCTGGACTGCAAGAGAAAATAAAAATAACTACAAAATGTGGTTTTAACTCGGGGCGTCCTTGGCAAATTAAGATAATCTTCCTTAAAGAACAGCTGAATTATTATCATGAATGCAAAAGGAATTATATAACTATTTGTTGTGCTATCTTATGTTTCTATTCGGTGATCAAATGCCATTTATTTATTCATTGTGTGGTACTGGCCTTTAACTTTGCCCGTTATCAGTTCTTTATCTCCCAAGATAAATCAATGACTCGAGCCAAATATTTTATAAATAATTGAGAGAATGGACATACTTATATCGACTAGGCACTCTTTTCTTTCGCTGTAAAGGTGGCATATACAACGTCATGGTGAATTATCTCTACAAAGCGATCGCTATGAATAAATAATTAATTTCCTCTGTCTTTTGCCGCCATATTGTTGTAAAACAAACGTTTCCTTAGTGACAGTGACTTCCGTAGCCTTATTTTCGCATTTACTCTTTTCTAAATATTTTCTAAATAATCAACGAAAAAATATCTTTGGATGAAACGGGTTCTGAATTAGTTTTATCTACATTTATTATAATAAATAAGTTACAAAACATTTCTAGCTAGCTTCAAAAAATATCTATGACGTCACACCTGACAACAAAGTAACAACATGGCGGCGATGGTCAGGTTGCTGGAACAAACTGACCCCACCGTCGAGGAAGTTTATCGCCGAAAAAAGTAAGTAATTTAACTTTAAAATATTCAGTCTAAAAACGCAATATGTTTCATTATACATAAATCATTCATCGTTTTACAGTGAAGCAGAAGAAGCCAGGCAACGCGAATACTTGTCATCCGTGAAAATACAGGCATGGTATCGTGGGGAAAGATCAAGGGCTTATATCAGGTAGTAGACAGTCCAGTTTTCTAAAGTATGTTTTTATTCAGGAGACCAGGATAAATCTGTTATTGATAAGTCCAGAATAAAGAGCAATTTTAAAAAGCAGTGAACCTAGGTCCAGCACACTCTCTTGATTTATCTCTTATAGCTTGAAATATCTTAACTGTATATAGCTTTATAAAGCTATTCAAATTACCCGGTAGCTTGCGTAAATTATTTATATGCTGTAGGGGGGGGGGGGGGG
>PRKT01000006.1:3478100-3503622 GCA_003671525.1 Saccostrea glomerata | reverse complement strand
AAATAAAACAGGATCAATATACCCAATTGTAAACAAATGCGCCTTTTTAACATTGATCATAAGAAAAAAACCACATGGTTGAACGAGTGGATAGCTCGGATAACAACAGTTATTTTAACGTTCAGCCAGCCTTCACAATCTTTTTAAGCCATGATTAAATCAAAACACGGGCCGTTTATTAGGGACAGATATAACTGTTAATGGAATGTATCGAAAGTCATGCTGTAACCATGAAAAAATATATAATATATGTGTATCAACTTTGAAGACATCAAAAAGTAACATTTTGAAATCCGTAAACCAGTTTTTAAAAAGTTGGCCTAATATTGCTTGAGAGAACTAACAATGTTATTATCAAGCAGTCTAAATACATGTTTTGAGAAAAAATATCTGTCTATTTCCTTCAACAGGCACCTAAACAAATGTGCAACAATCATCCAGAAGATGTGGAGAGGCTTTATAGGGCGAGGCCTTACAAGAATTCTTATTAAGGTTGGTATATTAATGATATACTTTATAATACATGTACCTTATATATTATTAAGGTTTGTTATTGAATGTCTAGAGGATATATATGTAGACAGTCACTAACAAACTTGAATGTTTTGTTTTGTCATGGAACAATATGATTTTTGGATTGTTCAGATCTCCTTTTGGTCACTGAGTACATAAATAAAAAGGGGTGTTATTCTAAATTTAATTGCAGTACATGCATTGCCAAATGGGTAATGGCATGAATTAATTAATTGGCTTCTTTAAAAGCAAGAAATAACGCAAACATATAAATTTAATTTTTGTAAATATGGATTATAATAGCATCTTTTTATCAGCCATGTTGCAATCTATTGTTTAAACTGTCTACAGAAATATAGATGGCAGGCATGTAGCAAGTGTAAATATCTTTTAAAAGTTAATCAGTCAGCATCATTTTATTCTGAAGCAAAACAAACTTACATGTACTTTTAAAGTTATGCAAGCAGATCTCAAACTTTATATGTCCATATTAATTTTTCTCTTTCATTTTCAGAATAGTGTATTAATCATGAAAATAAACTACTACAACAGGAAAGCAACTTATGTAAGTAATTTGACTAAATTCTGTTTTGTTTTGGACATTTTTAATTGACAATATATGTTAAAAGGATTGGACACAAGTTCCAAAAACTTAGATTGTCCATAAAATCTGAATAGCAATACAACATTTACAAAGTTTTACAATAATATATACATACACATAGAAAAACAAAAACAATTGTTTTATAGATAAGGAAATAATATCAATTATTAACTAGTTCTAATTGTAACGGGGACCGTTACAGATGTTCCCCAAATGCTCCCCAAGTCCCTTTTTGTGCCAATTTCCTTTAAAACGTTTTTAATATGCTCAGTTATCGCAGCATTTCATAAAAGAATTTTAAAAGCTACAATGATATAAACTTTTTGTCATTTAACGCATTGCAAGCAAACGCACGTGCATGCATATGCAAGGTGATCATGGCATGTTGTCTAAACGATTAACATATCTATATTCCAAGAATCAATAAAAAGTCATAAAAATATTAATGTAACCGTTTTTCAAATACATTGTGCATTTTCGCATTGCGCATGCGCAAATACATGCAAGCACGTCTTTGCATTCAATTCTGATAGTAGTATCATGTAAGTGTCCATTATACCTATTCATATTCTAAATTTCATCCTGTTCTGTTGAGAAACAAGAAAGTTATAGGCATTTAAAGTTTCAGCCAATCAGATTGAAGCACATGTAAAGTTACGTGCTTTTATGATAATTCTTGTGTATCATGGTGTAGATCTTCATAATGTATGATTATGTTCAAAATTTCGAAGGATTATGACGTAAAACAAGAAAGATATTCAGACTTTAGTTTTAGCCAATCAGATCGAAGCGCACGTGCATGCGCGTAAGATCTTGCTTTTTTGACCATGTCTTCTTGTTGATACTACTAATATATTCATGCAATGTGAGTTTCAAAAAATTCCATCAAGAAATAGAAAAGTTAACGCTTCATCCATTATATTGGTAATTTTACATGTTGCACGTGCGCGCTCTTGCCAGTAAACGTGCATGTACGTGCTTTAATGAAAATTCTTATATATCATGCTGTAGATCTTCATAATGTGTGACTATGTTCAAAATTTCAAATGATTATGACGTAAAACAAGAAAGATATTGAAACTTTAGATTCAGCCAATCAGAGTGAAGCGCACGTGCATGCGCGTGATATCTTGCTATAAAAACCATGTCATCTTGTTTACACTACTAATATATGCGTACATTATGAGTTTCAAAACATTTCATAAGAAAATAGAAAAGTTACGGCAGTACACATTATATTGGTCATTTCACGTGTTGCACGTGCCCGCTCTTGCAAGCACGTGTGCGCAAAATGACCTTGATTCCGCAAATCTACATAACATGTCTACCAACCCTAAAAAGGTTTTACCTAATTCGGGTGATCAGTTTACAAGATCACTCGAGGACAAAAAAGTACCCTGGGGAAGAAGAAGAAAAATAATAATAAGAAACAGAGTAAAAACAATATGTTCCCCAACTTCGTTTGGGGAACATAATAATGGTGATAATAAATACAGTGTTGATATTATAAAAATAATAACTTCAATAGAGATAATATAATTTTGTGTTAATTAAAACGACTTCTTGCATTTAATATGCATGGTGAAGTTGCAGAATTGCATCAATTTTTGACAGCAATAGTTCATCCTTACAGGCTAATGGTAGTCAATAATTGTTTTGGTATATGGGAAAATAAATATTGTAGTATTTTTATTTCATTTCTGAATATTCAGCACCTCATTTGTATCCCATACATTATCTACACAACTGTATACTCTTTTCAAATCTATAAGTTGCTATGTTGCATTACTTACTAAGTTGTTTTTTTTGTTTTTTTTTATAGATACAAAAAATGTGGAGAGGATTCTATGTTAGAAAATATGTATTTAACTACTACAGTCGAAAACGCTACTTGGAGGCACTGCAGATCAAAAATGAAATTGTCAGGTATTTATTTTTATTTTCAAAAGGACAAAACTATTTAAGGACTGAATTTAATTTTTGAAAATTCATGAGGTCATTGATCTACAACCCTTGACATTGCATATATCATGAGAACCCATAGCAATTCATGATAATTAATATGCAGGCAGTATAGGGATAATAATTTGGAATTTAATTATTTACCAGTATTACCAGGTAATACTAGTTATGTGACAGTCATTGAATATAAGTGGTATATATAGATGGTTTCTCCTATCTTGATGAATCAATAAACCTTTTTCAGGAGTGAACTTGAAGAGTATTCAGAAATGCAGGAACAAGAACGTAGACGAAAGGCCGAAAAAGTACAGAAAGAAAGACGGGAGCAACTGGCTAGGAAGAACCATTACTTGATCAGTACAGAAGTTATACCTGGAGTATTCAACTCTCCATTCTTACCGTAAGTAACTGAACTTCATGCAACTTTCCATTACAACTGTAGATATCATTGTTTTACATATGATCTCTGCAAGTGCAAATGAGAATGCTGAATTTTGTTCATAAATATGGAAATATAGCAACTCTTTTGCTAAAATCACATTATTCTGCAAATCAAAGAAAATAAAAATAAATCAACAGAGTTGTCCTATTATCACAGATATCCTACAGACACTGAATATCTGCTGAGGTCTGTGAGGCCACTCATGCATGAAAAGAAAAAGAAAACAGACAAGCCATTTGATCCAACGTGTAAGAGTTACGATTTGCCAAGACCCAGATTGTTACCGCCATTATCAAGCAAACCTCAGGTAGAACAATGACTTACTGTCATGAAAAATAACAAAACTGCAAAATTCCATTCACTTTTCGTACTTGTGATAATCTTTTACACCAGTCACCTCTGTTTATCCATTAAGGGCCCGTTCCGTGACCCATCAGACGTGCAGCAGCAGCGATACAAACCATTCCAGCCTTCACTGAGAGTGGCCACCTCCTTCACCTCGCTCGAGGATGCTCGCCAGAAGATGAAGGACCAAGAGTGGGTCACCAGACTCAACGACAATGTGTAAGTGGATCTCAGTATTATCTCAAATACTTATAGTCAGACTTATAATGACAACATATAGGTTGATCTCAAATACTGGTAGTCAGACTTATAATGACAACATGTAGGTGGATCTCAAATACTGGTAGTCCGACTTATAATGACAATATATAGGTGGATCTCAAATACTTATAGTCAGACTTATAATGACAACATGCAGGTGGATCTCAAATACTGATAATCAGACTTATAATGACAACATGTAGGTGGATCTCAAATACTGGTAGTCAGACTTATAATGACAACATGTAGGTGGATCTCAAATGCTGATAATCAGACTTATAATGACAACATGTAGGTGGATCTCAAATACTGGTAGTCCGACTTTTAATGACAAAATGTAGGTGGATCTCAAATACTGGTAGTCAGACTTATAATGAAAACATGTAGGTGGATCTCAAATGCTGGTAGTCCGACTTTTAATGACAACATGTAGATGAATCTTAAATACTTATAGTCAGACTTATAATGACAACATGTAGGTGGATCTCAAATGCTAGTAGTCAGACTTATAATGACAACATGTGGGTCTATCCCCAGTATTGGTACAATATCTCAAGAACAAATAGTCAAACTCAGTTTTTTAATGGAAATTTCACAAAATATATAATTGTTTTTTTTAAAGAAACAAAATGTGTGTAATTTAATCTAGTACTGACTGCATGTCAAAGTTGTTTAAGTTTTCCCAAGTGTAATTTCTGTGTTGAGATCAGTGTGTAGCAATAAGTTGAATATTCTGTCAAGATAAGATAAATTTTCATTTATTTAACAATTGGCTGCTTAGTGTTTAACCTGATTCTAATGACTCCTGTTCCAAGAGTTTACCTAACAACTAGCTGCCACTAAAAGACCAGTGTATAAAGTAGATTAAATTGCTCATTAATGACATTATATTTTTTTTTTCAGTTTTGAGCCATTCAGTCGCCGGGATGTTCAGTATGATCCCTTACTCCACACCAGGTCTAGATATGGACATCTTCCTTACGGCTTCAGATACTTCAGAGAGGAGTTCCAAGATAAACACGTCAGTCCTCAGGTATTAATGTAGATCTCTTACATTTAACTACGTCCAATTTTAAGTTTATTGATCAACCATCTCATAAATCACTATGTAAGGGTTTTTATTAAATATGGTACATATAAATGTATTTACATTTCTATATTCAGTACTCTCAATAGAGAGATGCTTGACTATTAGTTTTTATGTTAAATGGTCAATATGCACATTTTGAAAATGGATTTGTCTGATCAAATTTAAATATCACAGTAAGGTACCAAAGAGAAAAAAAGCAAAATTATACCACAAATATAAATACTACACCAAGCTTTTCATCTAACATACATTATTTAAAAGTTGCATGGCTCCTTCAGATTCACTTTCAAAAATTATACTTGCACATTTAAAGTATGCATGCATTATTCTCATGATCATCAAGAGATTCATACTACTTTTGTTCTTTCTTTTATTCAATTAAAATATAATTAATAATCTAACTTGATTGCATTTCAATATACATGTACATGTTTGCACCATAGTTTTGTGGAATTTGCAAAAAGAAGGGGTGTAACTCTTGTCAATCATACTGAAGTCTAATTTCTTTATTAATCATATTTCATTATGAAAATATTATACATGAACATTTTCTAGTTTTACAAATGCACACATTTTGCTGAAAGCGTTTCTCTTGGTATTAATCTTCAGTTTTAAGTGTAAAAAATACTTTTTTTATTGTAAACTGCAGGTCCCAACATAAATATTGATTGATAAAATATAGTTAGTCCTTTTTGCAATTTAAGCTTTTTTATTCCACCAGATTTAAAGGCACATTTCTAGATATCAATGTATTACCTTGGCTGTAACTTTTTGATCAGTGTGAAATCAGACATTCGTTAATACAATAGCTATACATGTAGATGTTAATTTTGGCTGAGGCATACACTATTTAATATTTTTCTTTTTATCTCCCCTCTAACTTCTTGCTGCCTTGTTTTAGTCATTAGTGTAATATTGCAATTGAATTGGATCTAAATTAATATTTCTGAAAATTTTTAATGCAGTAAATTAATACCGATATATCAAATCAACTAAAGTCTTTCTCCTACAACTACTATTTTATGAGGGGTTATAGGAACAGATTATGAGTTATCGGTATACACGTACAATTATCAAAGTCATGCAATTATTATAAAGGGATATAATATCTAAAAATTGATTAAAATTACTCACTTTCTTTTTCATTACATGTGCAGATTTTGCTAAACCAGATTTGTAATTAAAATATGATCCCCAATTAAGATAAGGGATGACTGTCATAAATTCAATAAATACATGTATAACAATGTTTTCTTGAAATAAGAACAAGAATGAATCTATGAGATATATTTACTTGAAGTGGTACCAAGCAAACTCAGGTAACGGTGGTAGAGTAACATGTGTCCAATCAAATGTAGACTTAACAGGTAGACCAATCAGCAGGTTACAGCTCATCACCTCATTATCCAATCAGATTACAGAGATCTTGATGTGAAGTTGTAACAAGCAGGGATGTTATCTCAGATACAGACAAACTCAAATCAAATTTACATATTTCAAGTTAAGTGTGGAAACAAAAAATCAAATTTCCACTTGTTGGAAATTTAAAGTTTATTAGCAAAGATGTTTGAAATATAAGGTTTTTTGACCTTAGTTCAAAGGTTACATCCCTGTTGATCTAACAAAATGTTGAATTAGATTAAAGTTGATCATAACCAAGACTTGAATTTGCAGGAGAGAGAAAGGATAATACAATCAAATATAAGACTTGAACAACGAGAGAAGGTACTAACCTTATGTGATGTAAATTAGTGGTGTGGGGCTCTTCTGAATTTTATGGTACAATAAAGGTTGTGTGAAACTGCAACATTAAAATCAGGCTTTAAACAATGGGGTGCAAGTCAGTCGCATATAATAAAACAAAAATTTCTTGGTAAAATTTTTTGAAGTGCTTGACTTTTTCCACTAGGTGTGCTTGCGATATTAAAATGGTGATGGTTGATTACAGTGGTATTTTGTTTTTTATAAATTGATTATAATACACGTACAGTGCTTGATGTAGAATTCTGAAATATTTAAAAGGTTTGTATGCTCTTGAAATAAAACTGATACATAATTATAATGTTTTATTACAATTTAATACATCACTAAACACTGTGACTCAAAATTAGGATGTTATAAAATTATAGGATATTGAATATGCAGTTTCAAACATCAATATCTTGAATTTTTTCATCGACTAATAAATTTCAAGATAATGAAGTTTGTCTGTACATATTTTTGCATCAAAGTAGGTTTAGCACTTTTGAACTAGTGGACTTTATATTGTTTATTATATAGCTTTATGAGGCACTACAACATTTGTTCCTTCTTTTTCTTTCAGTCTTTCAAGACATTGGTACCACCGATCCCAATATTTGACAAGCTCAATGACACCTATTCCCAAGGTCAAGTGTTCTAAGGACCCAGACTGCCAATAACACAAGGCAATACAACCAAAATCTTATTTCCATCCAACTTACGAGCAGAATTTCAAAAATGACATACAGAAAATACATTCACTGTAGAAGCACAAATTTTCGTGGGGATAAAATTTCATCGATTTGTCATCAAAAATAGTTTCGTGGTCATATATTTTTGTCGTTTTGAAAGTAACCCTATTCAATAAATAGTCAAATAAAATTTTGTGTGGGATTTAATTTCGTTGAAAATTGTTAACAACGAAATAAACAAAATTTAATCCACCACGAATATTTGTGCTTCTACTGCAGTAGTTCAAGTTCTGTATATGTAAGAAATAAATTTTATTTTAGTATTGTAATTGTGAAAACAAAATACTGCATTTACTTGATTGTTTGCAGATTGTTTTGTTGGTTTTTGTTTATGTGGTGAATTTTCATCATATTCTGTATTTGTTGTTATTCTTTCATATTATGAAATGTATATCCTCCATTGTAAATAAATCATGTCTATGACAACTACTCTAAGTCTCCAGGGATTTTTCTTCTTCATATTGTTATAAACAAACATATGTATTTAGTTATCATAATGTTAAAATACTTTTTAAAAAGAGTAAAAATTTATCCCACATAAATACTCTCAGGTAGTAAAGTTTGAATCACAAAACTGTAAGGAATGTACAAATACAATAACAATCCCAGAGACTGTACCAGCATTTAATGCTGTATGACATTGATCATTTTGTGACAACACTTATGAACAACCAACAAATTAAAAAGTAGTTTTCAAAAATTTATTCTATGGACGGATGCTGTAAAATCTTTAATAGTTTATATTACATATCACAACAAATACAGGTACATGAAATGCTGTTCCCTAGAATGGTGCCAAGTTCAACAATTAATCAAATTGTTGTAAAGGCAAACAACATAATTCTTTAAAAAATCACTGACAAAGTGGAATGTACTTAGATCTTTAAACACTGCCCTGTGGATTGTAGAGGCCCTGGGATAAGTCTGATGTGAGTGGTGTTAGGGTAGAACTTGATCCCCGATGTCGTTTTCCTCAGTCTGCTCGGTCTGTGTAAACAGTTCTGATGTCACCTCCGTAAACAACCGATCCCAATCCCAAGGCCTGTCCTCCTAGTAGAGAGATAAAGGGATTTAAGGTCAAGATCTAGTAAATGTCCTTAGACTAACTTTTTGGTGCTAGATCCATTATGACGTCATACCGGTAATCAATTTCAGCTTTCCTTTTCCCGTACTTTACGGCTCTAATAGAATTATGTAGAAAATAAAGTATTTTCATGAAATTCAATTTGAAAACACCAGCAAAGTAGTCCGGATACCTGTATTAAATTTAACATTATTTTAAAGAAGAGGCCAAGAACATACAAATTATCGTTTTCTGAAAGACTGTAGGCAATCTGGATACATCTTGTTTGTGTGATTTGGAAAAAACTCCCATATTCATGACTGGTTTTCTTAATATTTCATTGAAAATGACAGTTTAAAATATAGTTTTTCATTTTATTTTCCTACAAATTATTCCCCGAAACACCTTTTTTGACCAAGCTAAAGTTATAAAGCATCATTAAAGGAATTCATTTCTTGATTTTGATAAATCTGTAGGCACCCTTCATTTACTAGATCTTGACCTTAATATATTTTCAGGAATCTCTCACTAAATGTACAGGAAAAGTTTACAGAAACAAAAACTAACTTATCTACTCAAAAGGATGCTTTCATGTAAATACACAAAATATTTACATGTTTGATGATATGTTTAAGAGTCTTAATGAATGAGAAAAACTACTCACTTCAAATAAATCAGCATCAGCTGACAATGACTTGGTCAGTAACTTTAGGTCAATCTCATTGTCCTGTGGGAGAATAATTAAAAACATTCACTGCTGCATCACGTAAAATCATAAATTTTCGTGGGGGTTTAATGTTTGTTGTTTTCAAGGTATGATGAGACCCACGAATTCATGTCCTACACGAAATGTAAAATGTTATTTACCATGTTTACATAAGTAATCATTAATTCTTTATCCACGAAATTAAATCCCTACAAACCAAGAGATTTTCCTCAAACCACGAAAATATGTGATTTTACAGTAAGAATTCTTATTTCATATTTAAAGGAGATTCCATTTTGCATGTTAGATGATATGAAAAAAAAGAAAATGTACTGAAAAGCATCCTTGTACACAAGATGCTTGCTCAAAGTGAATTCAGACTTTTTAATGACGTCCGAGTTTGTGACTAAATAAGACGACTGACCAGTGTTAGGAAGGCGGCCTGTTTCTGAAGGTCATGGTCAAGTTCCCGGTAAGTAGCCACTCTGTTGACCGCCACACTGAAAAGCCATACAAAATCTCTATTTAAACATAGGAATGTATTTAAGAAATAAGGTATCATTTTAAACTTTTATTGAACTGTTACTATTACTATCCCTCACTGATGAAAGGCCGTTCTTGCCTTGTACACGTTTCAATTCACGGTCCTTCACAAGCATGTGATGGAATATCAGTATGAGTGAAATTTTTTTAAAAAGGCATTAAACAAGAAACAAACTTATATTTACATTTATGGCTTTTAATTTTATATCATTTTGTAGATTTAAAACTATAGTACTCAACTATTTAACATAAATCAGTCACAAATGTTATATGCAATATAAGTTTGTTTTTTTGATTAATATCTTTAACTGGCACTGTTGTAAATATACAACCTAGATAATTTTCATCTGTAAACATCTGATTATGGCCAAATCATACCAGCTTTTTTCCTCCTTTTATACATAGCATCTAAACTTGAAAACCTACTTTGGTGCCATGGCGATTTTTGTTGTCATGTCTTCGTCCTGTTGTTCCTCTAGATCCGGGATCACGGGGATATCTAGAGATATTCAAAATATTCACAATTACTCGTAATGTTTTAATACACTTAAAAGAATAACAATGTTTGCAATTTTATTAGGCCTTTCAATTAATAAACATGCATTAACCTGCATCGGAGTCTTCATCTTTATCGGGTGAATGGGGTCTCAACCTCTCACTATAAAATAAACACATATAATCAACAATAAGTTCCAATGGAGAAAATTTATATATTGTTCATTCATCTTACTATTTGAAAAAAGATAAGTTTTACATAAATACAGTACATGTATCAATATTAACAAGTTTAACTTCAAAAACTGAGCTGTCAAAATGTTAGAAATACTGTATACAGAAAAAATTCTATATGAATGCTAAATAACTGAAACATGCATTTCATGTAAAATATATTTCTATGGTGTACATGTTTATGATGCAATCTCATGGTTAAAACAGCAAGGAGATCTAAGTAAGACTAAGTGTTTCAATTCTCGGTCTGCTATGAGTGAGATATGGTATGTGGTTGTAAAACTAGAGGTAGTGTGAATCAAAGAACACTAAAGTGACACATACATTTATTTATCTAAATTTTGTTCTTTTCCAATTTTCAAATACTCAGTTCTTTAGCAGAAAGTAGATGTTAATTATTTAATTTCTGTGAAAAATCACTTTTAAGTTAACAATGGAATTAATATAACATAAAAAGGGCTGTTTGGCTATACATTCACATAATAGGAGTGTATGAAAATAATTTACAAGCATATATATTTTCTTCATCTTTATTAAACAGATATTGCCTATAGGATTCATTTACTTTATTCAATGGATTTCAAGACTGGAGTGTTATACACATTTATGCTCTTGACAAATGATTCTGTGAAACAAACAAATACTGAGTGAAGAATTGCTTTGTCACTTTTACAAGGGATCACTGCAATAGGATCACTCAGGATTTACCCAAACAAACGACTGTCAATGTCATCCAGAAAATCACTGTTCAAAAACAAACGGGACGGTAAAGTTCTACACATACATCAAGCAGTGCATTTCAATTAAAATCAAATGTGTGTACAAATTGAATTATGGCTAGCTATTGCATGCAGCATGATGCTGAAAATATCATTAATTTACATGGTCAATGTTAAAAAAAACTTTCTATAGTTCAATCTTTTAAATAAACTTTTCAAATATGACCATGCAGTGCATGGATTAAAACTATCATTAACCAGTTTGCATGCAAATCTTAAATCATTACAAAAAGTTCAGAACAAAAACTAAGATCAGAACTATGATCGAAAAATACATATATACATGTATTCAAGATGTGAAAGAAAATTGCACATTTTTTATATAAGAAATATTACATATGTATTTTATCAAGGTTTAGACATTACTTTACACCATGATTTAGACATTCTTTTACATTTTAGAACACTTAATTAAAACAAACTTACTCAACAAGGCATGTTATTGTAAGAAAAACAACATATTACCCTCTAATATTTACAAAGTATAAAACATTACTGAATCATAATCTTAAAATTTAGATTCTGATCATACTAAGAGAGTGTTACAGATTTAAGTTTGAGAAGCAGGTTATAAATGTCACAGACACAGGACAGATAACCAGAACCCAAGTCCTTAGAAAGAACAGGTCTTATCATCCCTTCAAATGATTCTTGAACACAGAAATTAAAACATCAAATCAATAGTAGAAGACCCTTCAACAGAGTATGGTGATTATGTTTGTTTAATTAACATATCTTGATACAAAAAAAGGGGGGGGGATGAACAGAAGCATTATATGGGTTATTGTAAATAATTAGCCTATCCCATCTATCCCATTTTTAATTTAGAGAGAGCTGAATATAAGTCTAATCTGTAAGATAAGAGAGAAAGCTGGAAGCTGGTAGGTGAGCTGCTCTCTGTAATGATATAGAGTAGCCGCTGGGTGAGAGATGTTGTAACTGAGGCCTCCACTACAGGGGAGGGGTGCAAGATCAACAGAAAGAGAAATGTCTGTAATACATTGCAACATGCAGCTTACTTATTGCCACTGAAAGTAAAAAAAAAAGGAGAAAATTGTTTATCAACAGCCAGTTAGTAGCAAAGATGGAAGGTGGATACTTTTTCTGTAATTTTATTGGAAATTGTCATAAAGATCAGCCTTAATATGAAGCAAGGATTTTTTTTCAAGTAATTGCATTATAATTAAAATTCCATGTAAGAATTACAACCTAGCAACAATGTGAGGCAGGTTTTTATGTAAATACTGTGTACAAACTTATCTTGTGTCTACAAATGTAAAATACAATAAAATATCTTAATACATGTATTCTTGCTGGTCAATGACAAGAAAAAAGATTTATCATAGATTTATTTCAAAAACTACTCTGAATTCTAAATAGAATCATTACTAATTGCATGTCTTCTTGAAACAAACCAAAAACAATCTAGAGTAATTATGCAGATATGTTATATACATGTATACTAATGCTATCTATTCCTTAGCAACTCAATAAGCAACTTGGTTATAGATGTACTCACTCGTCAAAGTCAAATCCTTCTCCGAGTTTCCGACTAAAAAAAAAAATAACAAGAAACTTTTTAAAACAGAATGTAATTGTAAATTGAATATGATATAAAAATAACTACTTAATAAGATAGGATAAATGTGTTTTTTTCTCAGTGAAAAGTAACCCTAACAGAAGTAAACCTTTTCCTGGGATTTTCCTCTCCCCATCCAGAAACCCTACTCGGCTTTGGTGGAGGTCCACCCTGCAAATGGCAAAATTAATGTCTTTGAATAAAATAGCTTTGACTTGACCATGTTGACAATTACAGACATCACAGTGAATGACACAAAATTTCACTTCCACTAAGAGTGAAACAGCTGGGCAATGAGAAATTCAGACAACGCACACTGAGCCAATTACAGTAAAAATATATTACAGATCAAATTACGGATATAACGAAGTCGCTGGGACCTGTGAAATTACTTCGCTATATCTGTAATTCATTATATCCGTATAAGGAATTCGTTAAATTTATAAAGCTGGTAATCCAAGTTAACTTCACTTTATCCGTGAAATTGCAACATCTGTGCTCGTACTAAACGAGTTTTACTGTAAATGATTTTTTTTATCAGTAACCTCTGGACACGCAAATAGCATCGACATTGCAAACTATATTCTTGCAGTTGCAAGTTCACAAAAAAAACATTATGTAATAATACACTATACAGTCTATAAAGTCTTTTGTAAGTGTCAATGGATAGGCTATCAAGTTAAAAACACAAGTATCTAACTACACTCTCCCTAATGGTCACACCGTCAATGGTCACACACAGTCTATGTGATTAATTTTTATCAACATGCAAAAAAAATTTGTTTTTAATAACAAAATTGAATGCTGAGCATCTTTAATCTAACAAATATTCATTTAAAAATCATTGAGCATAAAATACAGTAAGTACCTCATCTTCATTCCTTGGTTGGGAACGTGTTGGTTTTGGAGAATCTGCTGGGCTTTCAAAGGCTGGGGCATCAGGAGGGCTCCTTGGATTGGAAACACCTGCTCTACGACCTCTTTTAACATCCTGAAATTCCATGATATCAAAGACATTGATATTTCATATAGGATCATAATCATAGTAACTACGTACACTGTAACAACATTCACTTGTTAATTAACCTACTTGACTGTATATTTATGCTTATTTGTAAATATTTGCACTGATGAGCTGGGAAGTTTTTATTCAATAAAGAACTGAACAGAACAGATATTTAAATAAAGTCTCACACATCCAAAACTATACAATAAGTTAGGGGGAAAATCATTTCTAGAAACATTCCTGGACAATTTTCCTTTTATTTATATTTTATTTATTTATTTTTATTTTTTGGCTTGTCGATTTTTTTTCCGGTAAGAATTTTTTTTCGCCCCCCCCCCCTCAAAAAATTATCCTACGTCACTGTCTTTTGAGAGAGAGAAAAAAAACCATGTAAAACTTAGGCGTCGGAAATGAGAAGGTAGGACCACCACCCAACCCATCCACCCCTCCACTTTTTGCAGGTAGAATAGAATAGAATATAGAACTTATTTCCAAAATAGGTTTAGAAAATTGGACCTTTGTTCCCAAACTTATTTTAATTATCCCCCCTCCCCTTCAATTTGCTTCAGACACCTATGTTTATATTATTGTATATATTAGGGATTGCTAACTTGTTCTTTTGCTCTTAAATGTCCTATGATTTAATATAATTGTTTTCAATCGATGACAAAAGTTAAGACGAGTGCTTTAAAATTAACAATTCAAAAATAAAATGTCAATCAATCTTAAGGCGACCACGGGATATATTTCATATATTAGAAGTGTAGTAGTAGGATTAAAGGTGTTTAATTACTTACCCGCCAGATTAGGGGGTCGTTGTCACGGTGACGCAAGACAATAGCGTGAGGTCACAGTGGGAACTATACATTATCGACTGGCTTTATTTTTATCAATTTTTTTTTTTTGGAGATTTTGGATACCAATATGTAATTCACTGTGAGGAAAAAATATATATTACTTTTTCTGTTTCTTGTGCTGGTCTCACTTGTGCATTCTGTGCCTCGATTAAAAAATCAGGAGAAATTATGGAAACTCCCGCCGAAAGACGGATGAGGTTATACGGACCCTCCAGGAATCTGAAGGTCCAGGAAATTCGAGAAAAACTATCCAAAAGCTGTGTCCTTAAAGATGGAGAATATAACTTCACTGCTAACAAACTCAAAGATGGGATATTTGACACAAGTTACGGGCGGGACTTTCCTGTAAGTGTATATTATATGACAGATTATTTCTTTTTTGAAGTCATTTTCTGCACTTTCATGACTTTGTAAGGTAGAGTTACTGATAGAATAGCCAAATAAACTTTTGAAAATTAATTATCTTACAATGTAAAATAAAATAAGCTGAGAAACCATGAATGTAAAATAAACTTAAAATGCAAAAAGTTATTGATCCTAAAGAGGAAAATTCTACTTGATTTTAGCTTTGAATTAAAATTATGATAAATGTAGTTTTGTTTCTAAAAATGAAACTGGTCTTACAGCTAGGCAAATTTATAAAATAGTGTTCGACTGTTTGGTATATATGAAAAAAATAATCCATCAGCACGACAAATAAGTTCTTTAATCAGTTAAAATACATTCATTGAGTCGATCCAGGCTGAAAAAGGGATATAGATTAAATATATATACAACGCGAAACACAATCTTATCAAAGAAAATCCTGCAGTTGGTTTGTGGTAAAAATAACACATACACAATGGACGTTTTTCCGGAACATTGGATATCATTCATTAATCAAAGATTGTTTACTACAACCAATGATAAGACTTACGGATAGCATTTGCAATATTGAATACAAGTATTTTGAACACAGGGTAAAAAAAGGGAGTGGGTGGGTGATAAAAGTTATAATTTAAAAATTATTTCTCTGTACATATCTTGTGCAAATCTTTTGCCATGCTTTTATAAGTTTGATCAAAATAAAGTTGAAAGTAAGTGATTAAACACTCCGTTGAAGACAAAAACGTGATAGTTTAATTTGAGAAATGGGGTATTATTGAGGACAAGGGTCAAATTAGAAAATGAAGAAAAAAAAATTATTACGACTTTCTTAAGTCGTAATAACGACTTACTTAAGTCGTAATAACTTTTTATCTCGTAATAACGGCTTTTTATCTCGTAATAACGACTTTTTATCTCGTAACAACGACTTTTTATCTCGTTATTACGACTTTTAATCTCGTTATTACGACTTTTTATCTCGTTATAACGACTTCTCATCTTGTAATAACGACTCTCTTAAGTCGTAATAACGACTTTTTATCTCGTTATTACGACTTTCTTAAGTCGTAATAACGACTTTTTATCTCGTTATTACGACTTTCTTAAGTCGTAATAACGACTTTTTATTTATTTTTCATTTCATTTGAAATATTTTTTTTAACTTGATCCTTCTAGGAGAGAAAACGGAAACTAAGTATTACAACTGAAACATCCTAAATGTAAGCTATAGCTAGCCTTTTATAAAAATTCATAACCTCTGATACTAAAACACTGTCCCGTCCCCAGGCACCTGTGGTTTGACCGTGAGTCTGTGTGAGTTAATAATTCAGTACCACTATCATTATACAGGGTGCGTCTCTGGATCCAACTTCTCAACAGGAACAACAAGGACAGGTAAGTCGTATGTGTACAATCTATAAGTACTGCTGACATGTATCAAATGATGCATTCACAGTATCCGTGAATAATACATCTACCACTGCATTACAGCTGGATCATCATTTCTATCTCGGAAATGACAGCGGCGGTCTGGTGCCAACGGATACATACCAACAAAGTACGACCAAGTCTGACTTCACCGAGCAGTCCTATAGTAAGGTATAACAGGCAGAATCCCACAGTAAATACAGTAAAATAGAGAAATACATCACTAACAAAACAGATATAAATACACAGAAATTAGGTATAAACAGACAAATAAATAAACAGAACAGTTATTATTAAATTTAATATTTAAATTAGATAAAAACACAAAGCTCATTTATAACTAAAATAAGGTTACTATATAAATACCATAAAAACTGACCCTTCAGTTAGTTGCGGAGCATAATTATAAGTAGACAGTTATGGACCAAGCAAGATTAACCGAAGAGGCATACGAATTACTAGTACTTATTTTCAAACAATATTATAATATGCAAAGAAAAACAAAACAAGACTCAGAGGAACGAAACACCAGAAAAGTAGACGATAAACAATTGAATTTGTATGCCACAAATAAAGGTACAATGTAGTACAGTACCTGTTGTACCCAATACCTATCTAGGTATAATAAGGGACTAAAGCACTGGAAGCAACGTAAAAACAACATTAGTGAGCCTGAAACAGTGAGCTTTAAATTCACACAAAATCTTCCAATTTATGCGAACTCTGCCAGACAGTGTTTACGCAAAATATCTTGGAATTGAGCCGATTCTTTTTTTTTAAGCCTAAAATTAGCTCAAAATGCGTAGGCAGTTAAAATATTCCATGCAGCGACAGTTGACAATTTGGTTGCACTTTGCTCCCAAACGTTATAATTCCTATGGGCGTCCTAATAAAGTGTCCGTAGCACACAAAAAAGTGTCAATATTACAACTTTTGACTTCGTCGAAGAAAACCTGGCCCCCTGAGAATGAACGATTGAAAATCAATGCTATTGTTTCTCATATAAATTAAATGATATTAATGAGATTTAAGAGGTATACACTTATGCCATTCAGAGTTTTCTTTCTGTTAAGAGTCAGCTTTACACATTTTGTCCGTAGATTCACTAAAACACATAGACAAGGAAAAAGAACGCATCCTATACTTTGCTCTCAATACATGTACATGCATATTTACACGCAATATACATCAAGTACATGTATATTCTAGATGAAACGCATTCTTTGAAAATAACAAAGAATTGCAAACAGAATATCAATTGCAGGACTAAAATTATGGTTTGGGTATCCAAAAGCAAGGAAAAAATAGGAATGGATTGCCTTCATAATATTCAATTTGTTTTTCTTTAGCCCAAAAGTCTCCAAGATCCAGGTATCATAAACTGGCCGGTAAGTACAAACATTCTAGGAACACGTCATAGATAAAAGCAGGAAAGGATAATTTACATATTAATACTATTTGTAAAAATATTTTATATATAATTTAAATTTTAACACTCGAATGCATTTCATATGCTCAAATGCTAGAAACCAAATGAAAAAAATAACACAAACTTAACACGTAATTTCTAGGATATGGCTCCTCGATATATGGTCAGCAGAAAAATGGCGGACTCGGAATACAAGTCTTCTTTTATTCCAGATGTAAGTGTTTATACTTCGATCACAAAATGCCAATATATTCTCACTGATGTAATTGTCAAATAAAATCATACATTCAACTAGTACGTGTAAGGATGAATTGTACCTTTAAAAGTTGGCGCCTAATGAAAGATAACTCTGTATACAAATTAAAAAAATAAAATATATAAATATAATGGATATTAAGCATATTATATGATTCCTAAACAAAAAGAAAGCAAAAAAAAATCCTAATAAATTACAGATAAGAGATAATCCTATATATTACAGATAAGAGATAATCCTTATTAATTACAGATAAGAGATAATCCGTTGGCTCCATTGTACCCTCGGGTCAACACTTCTAAAATGAAACTTCCGCTGGATCCAGAGAAGTTCTGGCGACAGAGAGGAACGAACATAAAGTTAGGCAGCGACGTCCCACAGTAAGGCACTAACCAATACATACACAATTTGTACAAGTTAATCACAATTTATCAGTTGTTACGGATAAACTTTTTTTCAGCATTCATTGTAATTTACAATCAACACTTTTTTTTGTAACTGGAAACTATACTGTCAGTTAACTATTTAAGGAGTTTAGTTGTGTTTTTGAGAAACATCTTTAACAGCTATACAATATTTGTAGACTATTCAGTGAGCACCAGAGGGTCTACGGAGTGGGTCGTGAAGGGGCCCCAGACGGGTTCATCAGAGAAAAGGGGAACATGGGCAAAGAAGTCAGCAAAAAGATGAAGGATATGGCAAAATATTCCAATGTGTTTAGGGCCGGTGATTACAACGGAATAAGTAAGGGGTTTCTTTTCGAGTGTTGCTCAAAAATCAACAATCAAACAGAGCAGAAAAATAGTAAAATACACAACCTGACCTACTTATTTTTTTAACTATTTGATTGACCGTTATTTCACCATAACATTACAAAGAAATATTTTTTTGTGTGTATGTTAATAGTTTTGTTAATTAGCAAGCTAATGAAACTTGTATCATGAAGTTTTTAGCTCAACATCCGCCGTCTGTCTATCTGTCTGTCTGTCTTAAACTTTTCACATTTTCAACTTCTTCTTAAGAACCACTGGGTCATTTTCAACCAAACTTGCCACAAAGTATCCTTGGGTAAGAGGGTTTTCATTAAATTTGTGAAAATGAAGGACCGTGCCTTCTTTCAAGGGGATATATTATAAAATTGGATTAGTGAAAAAGTAATGGCATCATTTGACAAAATCTTCTTCTCAAAAACCACTGGGCCATGAAAGATGAAAATTAATTGGAAGCATCCTCGGGTATAGTGTAGATTGAAGTATGCTCAAATCATGACCCCCGGTGTAGGGTGGGGCCACAATGGACCAAGTTTAACATAAGAATTCATAGGGAAATTCTTTAAAACTCTTCGTTCCAAGAACAGCAAAGCCATGATTGGTCTTATTTATAAGTAAGCATCCTCAGCTAGTGTAGATTCGAGTTTGTTCAAATCATAACCCCCATTGGATAGGTAGGGGTCACAATATGGGGATCATAGTTTTACATAGAAATATATAAGAAAATATTGTTAAAAATCTTCACAAGAGCAGCAAAGCCATAAAATTAAACATCCCCGCCCATGTAAACTTTTCAAAAACTGAACTGATTTTTGCTTTCTTTTTCTAGCCAATATATGCTCAGGTGAGCGATGTGGCTCAGGGACCTTTTTTTTTTTAAACATTGATTGTTTGTGTGTTGTAAAATGCGTATCATTGGAGAATTTTCTTAAAGACGTCACAATATACCGGTGAAGAGCTATACTCTTCACGCAGGGTTCTTTATGGAATCCGGATAGGACCATGTAGTTTACTATCGTATCATCGCGTCATCGATGCTTGAGCGATAGTGCGATAACGTGATAATGCAATGACGAAAAAGTGATGGTGCGTTGACGATGGATCACATTTTACGCACCACCGTCATCGCATTGTTTCGCCATGACATTACCATCATCGCGCCATGACATTACCGTCATCGCGCCATAAACCCTTAGTTTACGTTCAATGGTGCGATGATGAATATTTTTTTCATTTCTTGGATTTTTTTGGCAGTTGGGAATTTTCAGACGACAGTGAATGATGAATTTGGACCGAGAACCCTGCCCCCAGCTGAGCACGCGGCTCGGGCCCTGAAAGCTTCCCAGTAAGTTTTATTTTCCGTGCAATGTCCAAAACAATCGATTATTGTTTCCAAGGCTCTCTTAAAAAAAAAAACATTCTAACAAATCCACGTTGGAGATGATACAAATTGAGTAAATTGTGTTTTGAATTGAGAAATAGAAGAAATACATAGGGCTTATGTCTTTAATAGAATTAAGTCCGAGAAAGGAAAGAAAGAAGATTCCGAAGATAGTGGCGTGGAGAGTTCGACGTCATCATCCTCCCTGCCTGACGATCACACTCGTGTCAATCACCTAGCGGCGCATGCTCGGCAGACGACAGTTCCAAAAGTTTTCAAAGGTTCTTGAACCTTAAAGATATTATTAAGAGGGCAACATTATACTCTATTTTTTGTATAAAATACATGAACAAAAGCTCGAGTATAGATATATTGATGAAGGTCATGTCACTAGTACTTTAACAAATAAAAGTGCAGCACAAATGTATGTACATGCAGCTCTATACCCTAAACGGTATCATGGAGAAATAAATAATGCATGCAACAGGGCTTTCTTTAACAAAAGCAATTATCACATCTGACAGGCCATTTTGTTTCTTACAGACGCTTCGGACGAACGCAACTATCAGACGTCAGCGCATTTCCAGGTACTAAAGAATTAATTCCCTTTCATAATAATCTTAGTACTTAGATGCTTTGGAAAAATGTGCATATGCACGTTTTATTTGAAAATTCTTTTAATTTGTAGTTTGGATCTGACCCTAACACGATTCACACGGTGTACGGAAAGGATTTTGCTCCCGGATCGATGGCATCACGAGGGCCTCCCCAGAAATGTCTTGTGCCAGACGCCGGAAGAGTAAGTTCATAATACAAAAGCCATTTACAGTGTTTAGTACTGTTTTGAGTCAACTCAGTATTGTATTTAACATTTCCCTCTTAACCTTTCCACTGCAGTTGCTTCAGAATGACCCGGCATATGCACCAATGATGTCCACATCAAACCAGACGGACTTCAGTTACACTCCTGCCGTGCCTTCTGTGGTATGTTAACATGGGTGATATCTCAAAAGTTCAAAACGGTTTGCAATCAAGTGCAATTTCAGTACAATGCATGTGTGAAGGTGCTTCAGTCCCCGCTTTCTGTCATACTAAAACGTTTTTTAAACTTTTTTTTTTATAATTTTAGAATGCAGATGGTCTGACTCAAATGGAAGTGAACATTCAGAGGCGGCAAACTGATAACGTCATTTTCAGCTTTGATCGATCACGTCATACGTCTGATCGGCAAATATCATGTAAGAAACTATAAGAATCTAGGTTTTCTCTGTATAAATATGTACCTCAGTGTTATTAAATGCAGAAAAACTAAGCTATAACCAAATACATATCTCCTTTGCTGTCTGCTTTCAGTGGCTCACACTGACTACCAAGGTCCACCAGCTGGGTATCGACCAATGCAGCCCATGGCTAGACCGGAAGTAGAGTTTGATTATCTTACTCCAAACGACGCCCTTCCATATCCCCCCTCCGAGAACCGCACGTCCGAAGCTAAGGTATAAATTGCTAATGTTGACAATGATGCTGTCCCTATTTATTTATTTTTTTTTTTTTTGGAATTTTGAACACATTAATTAATAAACAATGCTCATGAAAGTGTTTTTTTTTTCAATTTATTTAAGAACAACTATATTGGAACTTTTATGTCCGGTGGACACGCTATTGATCGGCGCCATGCTAAAAATTCGCTCTGCAAGTCCCGTCTGGAAGATGGAAGGAGTACACACTTCACCGTAGGTTATAACCCCATGGACTTCTCCTCGGAAACGCAAATGAAATTCAAAGGGGACAAAAAGAATGACGCGTACCTGGCGCCAGCCGGCAAAACTGAGAGGAACGCGGCTGTCAAGTTTAGTCACGTGTCAATGAGTGAGAATACCCAGGATCTAAAAGCGGCGGATCCATTTGTTGTCAATAAACAGGAGAGCTTAATGGCTCGTGCAGCTCATCGAGATCCGCTCACAGAGCATGCCTTTACCACCTCTGTGATGAAGGCAGACTACCCAACACTGGATAGAAGGGGGTGAGCATTAATCCTTCTTACATATTAATTCAAATAATTTCATTGAAATTAAAAATTGCTATGTATACACATGTATTTTCAACCATGTTTAAAGTTGTACTAATTAAGCCACAATTGCTTTTAAAACTTAACCAGCTCAAACAAAGAAGACAATATTGTTGCGTTTATAGAAGTAATAATCCTACCATATTCTTCTGATAAATTGGATAGGAAGATATTTTACTGAATATTCTGTTTTGTACAGACTTACGGATGCTCAGTTAAGGATGGTGCAGGATACAAACCAAAAGATGGGAAAAGAGATCGCTAGCTCGCACCTGTTCCATACGGACAATTCCGGAAGTCAGTATATATATAATCCTTTGACAATTTGAAAAATTCCAAATTAATTATATATTATATGATTGACTGTGAATCCAAATTAAGAGGTAAAAAAGAAAACATGTTTGAAATATTTTGCCAGACATTCCGTTTCTAATAACTGAACTTTACTTTTAGGAAACAATTTTATAACCACTGCTATGGATGATTTTATAAAACCTGAGTCTATGACGGGAGGTAAGTAAAAACACACGTCCATGTACATTGTACACTGTACACAGACATTATGAAAAGGACGTTTAAGAAGAAAAGGACTTATTCAATAATAATTTTCTCTACCTTTTCAGGTCGAAAGCTCCTTGGTGCCCGTTGAAGACATTTTATTGTTAAAATATTTGATTTTTTTATATTTATTTATGAACTTTGAAAACCCTGTTTATTTTTATTTATTATATTGTGGAAAGTTAATAGTAGAAACTTATTATGTTTACATATTGAGTATTGTCACCATGTTGAATTAAAGTAAAAAATAAACTGACCTTTTTATTACCCTATATATGTACATATATTATACTATATATTATTACCCTATATATAACAGTATATGACAAACGATTCCCTATGGAATAAGGGTAGGACCATTGTGGTTAATTTTAAAGTATCGCACCATCGAGGTTTGGGATAATGCAATGACGTCGCGCACGGTGTTGGTGTCAAAAAGTTAAAAATTACTATTGCCACGGCATTTGCGCTATTTTCATACTTTTTAACAATTCACTATATGAAAAATATGAGGAGTTGCACTGAAAAACTGTTCATCACTTTATTCAAAATATCCCCAAAAATCTAAGTTGAAAAGTACCGAAATTCCCAGAAAAAATAAAGGATTCAGAATTTCCTGGTAAAATGCACATCTACACTGTGTCCTAAATTTCTCCAAAGTTTGACGAAATTCTGTGCAGCGGTTTATGAGAAGTTGTGCTGACAAAATGTTCATCTTTATATTCAAGGTATGGCCAAAAACCTAAGTAGGAAAGTGTGAAAATTCTCAGAAAAATTAAAGGAATCAGAATTTCCTGGTAATATGCAAATCAACATTCATATAAAAGAATTTCCGGGTAATATGCACATCTACACATTGTGTCCTAAGTATCTGCAAAGTTTGACAAAATTCTGTGCAGCAGTTTATGAGGAGTTGCGCTGACAACCTGTTCATCTCTATATAAAAGGTATGGCCTAAAAACCCAAATTAAAAAGTGCGAGAATTCCCGGAAAAAATAATGGAATCGGAATTTCCTGGTAATATGCATATCTACATTTTTTTCCAATATCTAAATTCAGCTTGAGTGTTTCTATTCTGGGGAAAAGATGAGGTCATTTTAGTCTGATCTTGTTATAAACACTACAATGCAGATATCATGTGTGAAAGCTATATTATGACAGACTGCACATGAATTTGAAAAATGTAGCTTTTAAGGTACTCCGATCCTCAGCAAGGAAGGATAACTCCTTAATTTAGAATTAAATTAAAAAATACCAAAAATGAAGCTTGAAAATTGAATCTTTTCGTGCAACAATTTTCATTTTATGTCTCTCAATGTGCTTCAAGGTTCTTTGAAGTTCTCAGAAAGGTCTTTAAAATATCGAAATTTTTATCCAATAAAAGTGTTTTAAAATTACATATTGAAAAAAATTGAGTATTCTTTTTAATCTTATCATGAATACCAATCTTTATTAACATGATATGAAATTAGAAGTAATTTGTGGTGTTATGCAATGACAGGCAAAGTCTTTATACACTATACAAATTGTAAAATGAAACAAAACTAGAGCAAAGCTCGTTGCAAAGCAACGAGAAGGTCTTCCGTCCTGTTTTGACCGGAAGTGACGTCAGCAAAAAGAAAGCAATGAGCTTAGTCGTCTCCAGTCACTTTATAATTTCAATTTTGCATCAAAACCTTAAATAATAATCTATTTTTGGCTACTTCCGGTTTGACCGGAAGTGATGTCGATGGACAGAAAATCAAGTTTTGTGCTTGTTGTGATATATGTCACCCAAAAACTTGTCAAGAACAGCAAAAATATGCATTTTCTGACTACTTCCGGTTTGACCGGAAGTGACGTCGCCGGACGCATTTTGACAACTTTATTAGATTAAGCTTGACATTTTGAACAACATTGCTTCTTGGATGTAAAACAAATTCTCAATACTTTTTGAGATATCTGGAAAAAACTTTTGGCCCCTCTAGATTCCTTAATTTAGGGGTCAGCCCTTTTTTTGAGATATCATTCAAAAGATCTTGTAATTCTGCACAAATTTTGTTCTATATGTTTTAACAAAATATTTTTAGTTTAGAAGATAAAAAGCAAAATATGTGTAAAATTTCGCTCTTTTATGCGTTCTAATTTTTTACCCCTATATAGCGCCATCTTGAATAGAGAAATCGAAAAACAAAAACAACCATGCACAACTTCAATCCTTCTATTATCTAAAATCAGTAGAATTTTTGCTCCAGCTTTAGCCGTCTCTGAGCCTTTGTCTGGAAACGAAAGCCTATAAATTTTCGTTTAAAGGGA
>PRKT01000006.1:3405297-3477667 GCA_003671525.1 Saccostrea glomerata | reverse complement strand
TTAAATAACTCAGATAACAATTTAAGTTTATCTTAATCACAAACCCTTCAAAAAACATATAATTGTAATTCATCTTGTACGGTCACCGTAACCTCAGATTAATGGCCCCTCAAAAACCTTATACAACCCGATATATTAATACAACTGGCCACTGAAACCTGAGGTCAATACTGAGCTGTCAGGAGTTGAGATGTAGTGGAGATCTTGTTAAGATCAATGTGGCTGTATCAAGGTCAGTGTCCTCCAACTTTACATCAACTGAGGCTAATAAAACTCCTTTCCTTTTTTCCAATATCTAAATTCAGCTTGAGTGTTTCTATTCTGGGGAAAAGATGAGGTCATTTTAGTCTGATCTTGTTATAAACACTACAATGCAGATATCATGTGTGAAAGCTATATTATGACAGACTGCACATGAATTTGAAAAATGTAGCTTTTAAGGTACTCCGATCCTCAGCAAGGAAGGATAACTCCTTAATTTAGAATTAAATTAAAAAATACCAAAAATGAAGCTTGAAAATTGAATCTTTTCGTGCAACAATTTTCATTTTATGTCTCTCAATGTGCTTCAAGGTTCTTTGAAGTTCTCAGAAAGGTCTTTAAAATATCGAAATTTTTATCCAATAAAAGTGTTTTAAAATTACATATTGAAAAAAATTGAGTATTCTTTTTAATCTTATCATAAATACCAATCTTTATTAACATGATATGAAATTAGAAGTAATTTGTGGTGTTATGCAATGACAGGCAAAGTCTTTATACACTATACATTGTAAAATGATTGAAGTAAATAGAAAAAACTAAAGTACCTTATATCTATAAAAATATGCAATTTCTTGAAAAGCCTGGATACCTATGATTTTTAATTCTAAAATGTGTTTGTTGATCAAGTGTGAATTGGAAAATTTAAAGTAGGTGTTTTTATTCACTTTTCCTGAAAAATTATTTGAGATTTACTAAATTTTCCTACATAATATGATTAACTTTAAAGATGTAGTTTTAAGAATTCTTGTGGATAAAAACACATTTCTTGAGAATTCAGAGACATTTTAGTAGGCATTTTCAATTACTCAATGCCTGATTTTCAGAACCTGAGGATCGGATAACCTTAATAATTTTACATGTTTATGCATATTCCAAAGCAATTTATTTTTATACCATAATAGCAGAAAACTTATAACATTACTTTCATTAATTCCTTTATTTAACTATTTCTATTTATTAAACTAAATTTTACTCTGCTCGGTTTCCTTTTATGACCATCCAAAGAGTAAAAAAAAATGAATGAAAAAAGAAAATTCCAGCTGGTTAAAAATTCTTTCTGCTTTTGAACGAAACAATTTTCTCCTTTACCAAGGGAACTTTTTAAATAAATTTATTGTTGTTTTTTTTTTAAATACTAGTAATCTACCCAACTCATATGATGACTTCAATGACTTAAGCTAGACTGATATTGCCTGTGTATATCGGTTATCAGACAGGCAGGCCAGTCTATTAAAAAGCCATATCTTATTTAAATGATGTAACAAAATTCAGTTGATTAATTTTGATGTAAATAAATAATTGAAAAAAATATGATCAATCATTCAGGTACATAAAAGATTTTGTTTTTCTGAATTGCATTCCATTAACTTATGTGAATAATACAATGTAACTAACTTATAATTTATTCTTAATAAAAACAATTTGACAAGTGCCTGTTGACTGTGTGATGGAGTCCCCTTCTGCTGTCAGTGTAACCACAAGATTACTCATATGCCCGAAAGAAGGATAATAAAGTTCACTTCCAAAATAAAAATTTATAGAATTGTCCTACCTTGTCATTCTGAAGTAAAAATCCACAGTAAATTCACAGAGACATGACTTCTACAATAACCCCTGAGAACGTCCTCCAATGCTGGCATGAAATTTAAATGTTTCACGACCTCTGGCCTGGACAGGAAACTGCCAGCACTTTATGGTTTACATTTAACATATCCTTCCAAATTTCTAAGTATTTGTCAACACTTACAAGGAAAAGTTTTCACCTTGGTATGCAATGAAAAAAAGCAGTGTAATGCTAGTACATGTGGATTTCATCAGCCTTTACTATTCATCCCCGCTCTGCAGAAAATCATAAAGTAATCGGAATTAATGGAGGAGAAACCATCAATGAATCTGCCATTGTTAATCACTTTACAGTAAGCAATTCATAACTCATACACAAACACTGGAGAGTATAAAACCACCAATCATAATTGTCAATAAACATCATAAAAACTCAGCACCACATGAAAAAAAGATAGAATTGGGAATAAATTCCACAAAGCATAATCACCTACAAACTTCTCTGTCTGAGGGGAATAATCTGATCCCAATTTCCTTGATCCCATACGGAAGGTGGTCACAGGTAATTGCTGATGCTTATTGCTAATTCTATCTCCCCGGGAATCAGAGGGAAACTGACGTGCTAATTCCCCTAAAGCCGCAAGCCTTTCCTCATCACAGAGACGTGAGCCAGAGTTAAGACCAGGATTAATCATTCGCTCACTCAGCTGAAAGGTTATTCCTGGTAACCGTTTCATCCAACTCACAAGGTGTACAGAATATATCAAAGGGATTCCTTGCCAACACTTCAACAATAGCAAAGGAGGGTGCTTTAAATAGGATACAAGATACATGGAAAGTTCCTAAAATATACTATTTTTCCAATTATATGCTTTAAATAATGACTACCAATTTTGTTGCATTTAGAAAAAAAAGCAAACACATACAATCATACACATAAAAAGCAAACAAAAAAAACTGCATCAACTTTTGCATATGAAACACAAGCATCAATTTGAACTCTTCCCATACCAGGCAGGGTCTGGGAAGGACTAAGAATACCATGGTATATAGCTCTTATATACTGTAGAAGCACAAATTTTCGTGGGCACCAAATTTCGTTGTTTTATCATCAAAAATAATTTCGTGTGCATTTAATTTCGTTGTTTTAAAACTAATCCTATATATATAACCCTAAATATATAGTCAGATAAAATTTCGTGTGGGATTTCATTTCGTTGAATTTTGATAACAATTAACGAAATAAATGAAATTTAATCCCCTACGAATATTTGTGCTTTTACAGTATATTTTATAAGAAGGTCGTAAAGTTCATTGAAGACAGTAGACAACAATCACACCATCAAATATTCTTAGATAATTTAATAAAAAATCTGCGTTCACCTGTTTTTTGTGAGCTAATTGTGTGAAAAATTGAGACACAAAGCCAAGAGGGAGACATAAAGTGGTAAACAATGCCAATATTGTCTTCAGCTTGGTTTTTATGGTTTTGATGGATCCCTAGAAGTAAGAAGTTGGCTTTTAAATGAACAGCCAGTGACAGTAAGAGTGAGGAGATCAAGCTGACTTTACTTGGTTTTTATCCTTAATGGTCTTATAAAATGGAATAGAGTGATATGTCAGACCTTTAATTCTGTGTCTTTGTTATAATTTCTGATGATGGTGACTCCTCGAGTACATGGGCTTGGTTCGCCGTAAGTTAGTCATACAAATTGCGGAGATCAGTATTTTGCATCATTTTGCAGATTTTACGCCTCCACACACCTACACGTACCCGATGGAAACCCATAGGGAATAACCAATCAATTCAGTAGAACAATCACAGCAATCAAGTACTGTTATACACTTATTTGTAGAGGTTAAGGTGTGTATAAGTATATAGTACACTGATTTATGGCCATATTAATAAGGAAATTCCTGCTTTAAGAGCATGCAACTTTAAGTGGACACCATAATTTTGCCATGTTTTAGACTGTCAACATCAAAGACTACCTTTCAGGACCTTGGAAAGCACTACAGTGTATTTATGATGCCAGGCCTAGGCTTTTAAGGACAGTAAGAAAAATATACAAATGAACCACTGTGAAACATTTATGATTGAGCTTTAAAGTAATAGGAGGAATAGTTGCATGTTGATTGATATTTTAAGCAAATAAAAGTCTTTAGAGGATATCCTTTTTAAGCATTGTCAGAGATAGGCAAAGAGAAAGCAGTGTGCCTCTTTTTCAGAATCACAGAGATAGGCTATGGAAAAACAATGTTCCTCTTTTCAGGTTGTAGGATCCTACTGAAAACTTCCTCTTGTGAAGCTAGGGGTGATGGGATGGAAGTGCTTATCACGATTAAACCCTGATTACCCATCATTTTAAGGCAGATAATCCTGATTAGTAATCACTTTTGACAGGAATCTGCCAAAAGGCTCTCATCAAGACTGAAGTGTGGGCAGTCTTCTCCAGCTATAATTATACTTTGCTACAGATTCTGACTTACTAATGACAGTCGTTATATTTTTGACATGCAGTAAATGACAGTGATTGTTCAATATATGAGTTTATTATTTTTTGGGGGGGTTGGGGGGTTGGGGTTGGGTTTAATGGAATCGGAATTTCCTGGTAATATGCATATCTACATATCTGCAAAGTTTGACGAAATTCTGTGCATATATGACCATGCTCGTCATCTTGGTTTATACTTGCTCTTTGCAATGACAAATCAACACTAACTGAAAATTCAGAACTTTTCTTCCATGTGCGTATTTTGTGTTTGTGTACGAGGCTTTGTATAATTTATGAGGTAGATTATATTCAGTTTCTTATAAAAGAACAATTATATATTTTGTAAATAACCAGAACCAGTCTGACGGCCCTAAACAAAGATCCCGGCAAGATAGGACAACAAAACAATAATAAGGATTTTATAAAAAAGTAAACAATAACAAATAATTTTTAAACATGTGTAGTCTTGAGTTATAAAATAAACATATAAGTTAGCATTACCATGTATGGTAACTATAAATGAATTAGTAAAGTTAATCAATGCACCTAATTAATGCTAGACAAGTATAAACATAAGAAAGTAACTATAACATATACTGACTCGGTATCCATAATTAAACTAAAGACTTGAATTACTTGCAGGCATTCAATGAAAATACAACTAAGAGTACCTATGATTCTCAGTCTTTAAAAATACTAGAAAGGTTCATCACGATTACTAGTTCTGTACCTCAGCAATAATATCAGATCTACAAGGAGTAAAAAAATCAGTACATAAAAAAAACAAACCCAACACATCAGTAATGTTACAACAATGAAATCGGCTATTTCGATCATACGGGTTCTTTGAAAAGTAGTCTTAAAACATCTATATCATATCCATAATTAATAGTTTAATCATCATTCAAATAACATAATGCACTTTGAAAAAGAAAATAACATAAAATTTAAACAAACACACGTAAAAGGAATGTACAGCTCTTTGTAACCAGAGAAACTTTAATGAAAATATCACATATTTTACAAGAATATCATGTCAAACTTTCTTTGAAATGAATTTCGATCGGAATCGGTTTGAAAGACGTGCTACAACCTTCTACCTCATTATCCGCTTTCGATTCCTTAAACACAGAATCATTAGTCGGTGATGTTCTTTTGTCATCTATAATCTCGGGATTCGTTACTTCACAGTTTTCTGAGAATTTCACCTGAACCTCCTTCTTTTCTGAATTATCGGAATCGGGACTGTCACTTCTTGTGCGCGCTTTCATATAATGCCCACGGGAGCGGGACCGTCGATGCTGGAACAATGCAGCTTTCGGAGTGTTCGAAAGAACTTCCATGTCTTGTGACGGCTCGCTGAAGCTACTGGACGGTGGGTAACAACTAGATGAAGACTCAGCAGTCAAATACACCGTCTTGTCTACACGTTTTCTGTCGGTTCTCTGGCAGAATTTAGTCGAGGGCCAGTGGAATTGTCCAAAGCCTCCATGAGGCCCTAACACACATAACAGGGACTGGAAGAAAAACACCGCGTAAGCCCAGCTGGTAGAAATAATGATCATCAAAAAGGTGCCAAATTTTTGGTACGCCAAAATGGTCGACGGCATCATAAGTGCCCCCGCTAGGAATGTGGTTGTAGCTGCCATTGTAACGACTCCCCCCAGTTTACTTGTGGTGGATGCTACGCGGAGTTCGCTACTGAGATCAGGCGAGTTTCGAAAAGATACTCCAACGTGTAATGTCAGGTCTATGGAAAGTCCAACTGCTACTGTCATTACAACAGACTCCAGAATGTTCAACTCCCACCCCAACAACGTCAGGGCCGCAATGGTGACGAACATTACAAAAGCAATGCTTACAATGGAAAAAACAGTTATCAAAACATTTAGAGTTGTCAGAAAAGTGACAAAAGTTACGATAAAGAGAGAGATTCCAAGAGCTACAGGAGTCTCACTACTAAGACTTTTCTGCAGACTGAAAAAGTCCAGTTCACTTACAAACCAGCCATGTTTGATCTCCGGTGGTGCTGATTTTAATTTCTCTGCGAAGAACTGTTCCACCTTGTTGTAAAAACTGGACATATCACGATAGGATGTAGTAAAATGAAAGTTGCTGTAGAACTCAATGATCAAGGCACTGAATCTGCCATTGGTAAATCTTGGACCAGGAGTAAAAGAGTTGTAGATTACATTTGGAGAGTTTATCAAGGGTGGAATGTACAAGGGAACACACTGCATTACGTCTTGTGACTTTATTATACTTGTGTTGTAATTACAACAGGGTTTCTGAATATTAAAATCAGGAGAACACGGCTGCTGCATAAAAAGACTAAAGAATTCAAAGAAACAGTTTGTCTGCTCAAAACCACCCATATTTCGATAGAAATCTGTCTGACGTAAATCTTGACAAAAATTGAGCATCCATAATTGAGCTTCCTGGGTCGTAGGATCAAAAAGCTCATCAAAGATGATGTCTCCTCTGTCAGTGGGGTCAAGGTATGACCCGGTGTCTGTCGCTTTGATCCCCCACACAAACCGCAAAGGAAGCAGCTCTTGCCTTCGTTGTTGTCTTTCGAACCAAAACTGATCATTCAACACGAAGTCATATTTCTCCATTAGATGATCTGAAGAAAATACTTGGAATTTCTCTGAAGTAGGAAGTCTTAGTTTCGGGTAAAAAAATATAACCACTATTCCGAGAATTCCTAACAAACTAAAAATCACTAACCATATAAATCTAGCGCGAATCACAAGAAATGGAAGCAATTTTTCAAACACTATCCTGCTGCACTCTGAGAACTTGTGATATGCTTGCTGTGGTAGTTTACAAATATAAAAGCACACATTTTTTCTTGAAGATAATTCGGGATTATAAAGTTTTTCACAGTTGCACCATTTTTCATAAATAACAATGGATGCCGGCATCCAAGTAACAACAAGAACAAAGTTACACAAAACAGCAGTTCCTGCGTAGATACTGAAACATTTAATGGAAGTGATGGAGCTGAACGCATTACAATACAGGGCTGCAGCCGTGGTCAGACTAGTCACAAACATCGATACACTTCCGTTACGTAAAGTGTCAGACACTATTTTTTCTAGGTTACCATTATTACGCACAGACTTGGCTAGTCTCCACACCCTGCAATAAATAAAGACGTCATCTGCTCCAATGGCAAGAATTATAATGACAGCAACGAGATTCATGTAAGGGAAAAAACCAATACGAAAGACCAACATGTACAAAATATAGGCCATCTCAAGAGACCAAAACATCATAAAGAATGTCATAATTGTAATGAAAATAGATAAACTGTACAACCATATCACTAAAAATATAATAATACCAGATACGAGCAACCACATACTATCTGCTATCAAATGCCTACTGAATAAAGTATCCTTAATTCCAAAATTAGCACCAAAGACACGGACTTCATTGCCAAAATCTTTTGGCCATGATTCGATGTGTTGAAATAGCTTTACAGAGTCAACTCCACCCACCAGGGGCAGGTACATTACAGCATACGTTAAAAACAGCTTTTGAATATCTTTGTCTGGATGGATAAAGTTCACATCTGCTATATGGTGAAGAATATTGTAAACTGCCTGGAATTCTACACACTCCTGGGGAATACCTGAGCAATAAAAGCGGGATCCTTGGTCAGTGTCACAGGAAGGATTCAGAGTCTTATTGTAGTAGTGTCCAGCACAACGTCTCAACAAATCCCCAACTCTTCCCACGTCCTGGTCAGTAATGGAAGAACAGTTACTCTTGCCTGACAACATAGCAACATAGTTACCCAGAGACCAGCTTAGGCAACATTTCTTACTTGTCTGTGTCTGGCAGTTTGATGTGAAAGTGGAATGTGTGCGAATATGGTGGTCTTCAATATGGCACATCTCTTTCAGCTTGGAAGCTGTAAACAAGTTGCTGCCATCAGCACTAGTAAAGACGATCCTTGCAAAGAATGAAAAGTAGCTGGCTGAAAAAAAAAGAAAATTAATGTATTGTATAATTTCATGTAATTGTTTTTTCTTTTGCAAAGAAATGCAAAACAGGTCATTAAGTTGCTTTACCTTCAATATTGCAGAATAAAGAGTCTTTTGGGAGATGTGTACTTCTGTCCACAATATCATGCCTGTCTGGTTGTCCTGCTAGCCTCCTTTCTGATCTTGTGCTTCCCTGTTGGGTCTGGTTGTTTGTGACATATTGTATGGCTTCAGCTTCATTTCTATGGTGGCCCCACTTAGGTCCTGGTTTAATTGACATCTTTCCATTTCGGTCTTCCACCAGATTGTTGTAGGCAACAATTCTATTTGCAATGTAAGTTCCCCTAGGTTCAAATCCCTGGAACAAGAGTAAAATCCATAATGAAAGTTTTTAGGGTTTTTATTTAATTTACATTTCTATGGATCGGACTTGTCGAACAACTACTCCCTCCCTAAACAGGTTCTCAATCTGTCATTTAAGTCTGTGATTTGTATTAGCCAGAATTTATGCTACATGTACAATTATAATCACATAATGTTGATGGTTATGTAATTCCAGTGAAGAATTTTTATTTCACCGAAGACAAAGGCTCAAGTGAATTTTGTCCATTCAATGTCATATTCATTGCTATTGTGGTTAACTTTATTTTTTTCCTTCAATTTCATAACTCTCTCAAGAGTTACTGGGCCAATTACCAGATTTTTTTTAAAGTTTGGCAAGACCACACTTACATTATTTATTTTACAAACACAAAAAATGCTCAAGTTTAATATGAATCATTAGGTTAAAGGAAATAAATATTCTTTTCCAAAAGAGCATGCAGGGCAATGTCGATTGTATTTATAGTGAAGCATTTCAATGTTAAAACTCAGCTTCGATTCATGGCTCTCTTGGGGGTTAGATATTGGTTCATAATATGGGGTCAGAGGTGATGAGGAAAACTAAAAGAAAATCTGCTGATGAAGAACAGCAGTGATCCAGGTAAATGTTGAGGCTTATAGGTCTCTTGTTTACTATCTTTTGTCCATTGTTTGACACTTTCCGAGTCCTCAGACAGTGCTTTACAAATATACTTAAAACTGAACTACTGTTCCTATTATTGTATTAAAACATTCTATTTAACTGTTTTTCAATTTTTGGAACTTACTGCTCTTGGATCCTGGAAGTTTGGTATCTCCACCACAGTCAAAGACAGCACCAGGCAAACAACAGCCAAACAAAGGATGCTCACAATGATTACATAGGGGTAGTGGGCAATCAACCGAGCATATCTGTAATATAATGAGTTAATAGAGTAAGAATGCAATAAACCAAACATATCCTTGATATCTGTAAATAATTACAATGATTTCAAAGGGTCTAGTGTATAATATAACATAGCAGTAAAATTACAATAATTTGAAAAAGAGGCCCATTGGCCACAATGTTCCCCTAGTCATATCAACCCAGATTTTTTCCCCATATATATATATATATATATATTCCTTTATAATAAAGAACACATACTGTGGATTCATCCTAAACTTAATACATGTACATGTATAGGGGTCATAATGATTTTCAATAAATATGAATCTACACTAGCTGAGGATGCATATCATGGCATTCTGAAGAGGATTTTTGAAGATTTTTCTTATATATCCTAACGGTAATATAAAACTTGCATCCTTCATTGTGGCCCCTCCCTATCTCAGGGGTGGTCATGATTTAAACAAATTTGAATCTACATTACCTATATTATCTGATGAGGTGTCCATAAAATATGACTAAATATGATTCTGCTTTTTTAAAGAAGATCTTAATAGATTTTTCCTATACATTCTTATTCATGAGAATCTTTAATCACCAATCGTGACCCCATCCTATCCCTAGGGGTCATAATTGAAATAAACTTGAATGAACACTACCTAAGGATGCCTCCATAAAAATATGACAAATCTTGGCTTTTTTGTACGATGGCCGATATCAGCCTGTCTAAAATAAAATTACACGACCTATAATTTTGTCTTTTGTACATGTACATTTCTTGAAATTTGTACATGTACATATTTAAAAAAAGTTCTTTCGCGAAAAGACAAAATGTACATGTATAATTCTTAAAAGTTGACAAAAAAATCTAAAGCGGTATAATTAGCATACTTCTACTTGACGTTTGATAACCTGAACGCAATAAATAAAAGATAATGGTTCCATCGTAATGCACACGTGGGAAATATCAATTAAAGTATGTTTCTGAACTTTTATTTGTTATATTTTCAAAGAAAGTGGCTCCCATCAGTCACGTACCTCAAATCACTTGACTCGACGCTAATCTAGTGTTTCGGCGGTTTGATATATACGAGGTTCATGATTTTTATAGTATATTGATAAGCTGCAAATCCGCCATCATCAGGAGCCTATTTTCACATTTGTTATACAGGTTACGAAATTAGCAAGGAGAAAAGCATATCACTCAAGTTTATATTGTGTTGAATAACACAATAGTTTATTCTGGGAGGATTGTATTGCAATTCTCTACGAATATAAAAGTATTTTATTAATTTTTATACCTCAGTTTCATTGGTAATTTTATGTTAGCGAATATATCGCATACAGAATGGGGTCCTTAACTAAGAACCCATCGCATAATCAATTATTTGTTTGTAATATTTGCATGGAATTCAAATATATTACTTTCTGGGATATATGTGCGTATGGTCCATCTCTACTTGCTTGTAAACACATTCTTTGTCTTCATCTCTTAATCGCTGTTAAAATGTCCGCGTCGATTACCAGGTATTACGTGATTTATTGTCTGAGGGGTATCAGAAGTCAAGTGTAAGAATCGGATTCTTATTTCTAATTGTAATTTTAAATAAAAGAATTGTACTTGTAATTGTAATTATGGTGACAAAATCTTTTATATATACCGCTATAAATTTTTTTGTCAACTAGCTTTTATGAATTGTACATGTACATTAATATGCATATCTACATATCTGCAAAGTTTGACGAAATTCTGTGCATATATGACCATGCTCGTCATCTTGGTTTATACTTGCTCTTTGCAATGACAAATCAACACTAACTGAAAATTCAGAACTTTTCTTCCATGTGCGTATTTTGTGTTTGTGTACGAGGCTTTGTATAATTTATGAGGTAGATTATATTCAGTTTCTTATAAAAGAACAATTATATATTTTGTAAATAACCAGAACCAGTCTGACGGCCCTAAACAAAGATCCCGGCAAGATAGGACAACAAAACAATAATAAGGATTTTATAAAAAAGTAAACAATAACAAATAATTTTTAAACATGTGTAGTCTTGAGTTATAAAATAAACATATAAGTTAGCATTACCATGTATGGTAACTATAAATGAATTAGTAAAGCTAATCAATGCACCTAATTAATGCTAGACAAGTATAAACATAAGAAAGTAACTATAACATATACTGACTCGGTATCCATAATTAAACTAAAGACTTGAATTACTTGCAGGCATTCAATGAAAATACAACTAAGAGTACCTATGATTCTCAGTCTTTAAAAATACTATAAAGGTTCATCACGATTACTAGTTCTGTACCTCAGCAATAATATCAGATCTACAAGGAGTAAAAAAATCAGTACATAAAAAAAAACAAACCCAACACATCAGTAATATTACAACAATGAAATCGGCTATTTCGATCATACGGGTTCTTTGAAAAGTAGTCTTAAAACATCTATATCATATCCATAATTAATAGTTTAATCATCATTCAAATAACATAATGCACTTTGAAAAAGAAAATAACATAAAATTTAAACAAACACACGTAAAAGGAATGTACAGCTCTTTGTAACCAGAGAAACTTTAATGAAAATATCACATATTTTACAAGAATATCATGTCAAACTTTCTTTGAAATGAATTTCGATCGGAATCGGTTTGAAAGACGTGCTACAACCTTCTACCTCATTATCCGCTTTCGATTCCTTAAACACAGAATCATTAGTCGGTGATGTTCTTTTGTCATCTATAATCTCGGGATTCGTTACTTCACAGTTTTCTGAGAATTTCACCTGAACCTCCTTCTTTTCTGAATTATCGGAATCGGGACTGTCACTTCTTGTGCGCGCTTTCATATAATGCCCACGGGAGCGGGACCGTCGATGCTGGAACAATGTAGCCTTCGGAGTGTTCGAAAGAACTTCCATGTCTTGTGACGGCTCGCTGAAGCTACTGGACGGTGGGTAACAACTAGATGAAGACTCAGCAGTCAAATACACCGTCTTGTCTACACGTTTTCTGTCGGTTCTCTGGCAGAATTTAGTCGAGGGCCAGTGGAATTGTCCAAAGCCTCCATGAGGCCCTAACACACATAACAGGGACTGGAAGAAAAACACCGCGTAAGCCCAGCTGGTAGAAATAATGATCATCAAAAAGGTGCCAAATTTTTGGTACGCCAAAATGGTCGACGGCATCATAAGTGCCCCCGCTAGGAATGTGGTTGTAGCTGCCATTGTAACGACTCCCCCCAGTTTACTTGTGGTGGATGCTACGCGGAGTTCGCTCCTGAGATCAGGCGAGTTTCGAAAAGATACTCCAACGTGTAATGTCAGGTCTATGGAAAGTCCCACTGCTACTGTAATTACAACAGACTCGAGAATGTTCAACTCCCACCCCAACAACGTCAGGGCCGCAATGGTGACGAACATTACAAAAGCAATGCTTACAATGGAAAAAACAGTTATCAGAACATTTAGAGTAGTCAGAAAAGTGACAAAAGTTACGATAAAGAGAGAGATTCCAAGAGCTACAGGAGTCTCACTACTAAGACTTTTCTGCAGACTGAAAAAGTCCAGTTCACTTACAAACCAGCCATGTTTGATCTCCGGTGGTGCCGATTTTAATTTCTCTGCGAAGAACTGTTCCACCTTGTTGTAAAAACTGGACATATCACGATAGGATGTAGTAAAATGAAAGTTGCTGTAGAACTCAATGATCAAGGCACTGAATCTGCCATTGGTAAATCTTGGACCAGGAGTAAAAGAGTTGTAGATTACATTTGGAGAGTTTATCAAGGGTGGAATGTACAAGGGAACACACTGCATTACGTCTTGTGACTTTATTATACTTGTGTTGTAATTACAACAGGGTTTCTGAATATTAAAATCAGGAGAACACGGCTGCTGCATAAAAAGACTAAAGAATTCAAAGAAACAGTTTGTCTGCTCAAAACCACCCATATTTCGATAGAAATCTGTCTGACGTAAATCTTGACAAAAATTGAGCATCCATAATTGAGCTTCCTGGGTCGTAGGATCAAAAAGCTCATCAAAGATGATGTCTCCTCTGTCAGTGGGGTCAAGGTATGACCCGGTGTCAGTGGCTTTGATCCCCCACACAAACCGCAAAGGAAGCAGCTCTTGCCTTCGTTGTTGTCTTTCAAACCAAAACTGATCATTCAACACGAAGTCATATTTCTCCATTAGATGATCTGAAGAAAATACTTGGAATTTCTCTGAAGTAGGAAGTCTTAGTTTCGGGTAAAAAAATATAACCACTATTCCGAGAATTCCTAACAAACTAAAAATCACTAACCATATAAATCTAGCGCGAATCACAAGAAATGGAAGCAATTTTTCAAACACTATCCTGCTGCACTCTGAGAACTTGTGATATGCTTGCTGTGGTAGTTTACAAATATAAAAGCACACATTTTTTCTTGAAGATAATTCGGGATTATAAAGTTTTTCACAGTTGCACCATTTTTCATAAATAACAATGGATGCCGGCATCCAAGTAACAACAAGAACAAAGTTACACAAAACAGCAGTTCCTGCGTAGATACTGAAACATTTAATGGAAGTGATGGAGCTGAACGCATTACAATACAGGGCTGCAGCCGTGGTCAGACTAGTCACAAACATCGATACACTTCCGTTACGTAAAGTGTCGGACACTATTTTTTCTAGGTTACCATTATTACGCACAGACTTGGCTAGTCTCCACACCCTGCAATAAATAAAGACGTCATCTGCTCCAATGGCAAGAATTATGATGACAGCAACGAGATTCATGTAAGGGAAAAAACCAATACGAAAGACCAACATGTACAAAATATAGGCCATCTCAAGAGACCAAAACATCATAAAGAATGTCATAATTGTAATGAAAATAGATAAACTGTACAACCATATCACTAAAAATATAATAATACCAGATACGAGCAACCACATACTATCTGCTATCAAATGCCGACTGAATAAAGTATCCTTAATTCCAAAATTAGCACCAAAGACACGGACTTCATTGCCAAAATCTTTTGGCCATGATTCGATGTGTTGAAATAGCTTTACAGAGTCAACTCCACCCACCAGGGGCAGGTACATTACAGCATACGTTAAAAACAGCTTTTGAATATCTTTGTCTGGATGGATAAAGTTCACATCTGCTATATGGTGAAGAATATTGTAAACTGCCTGGAATTCTACACACTCCTGGGGAATACCTGAGCAATAAAAGCGGGATCCTTGGTCAGTGTCACAGGAAGGATTCAGAGTCTTATTGTAGTAGTGTCCAGCACAACGTCTCAACAAATCCCCAACTCTTCCCACGTCCTGGTCAGTAATGGATGAACAGTTACTCTTGCCTGACAACATAGCAACATAGTTACCCAGAGACCAGCTTAGGCAACATTTCTTACTTGTCTGTGTCTGGCAGTTTGATGTGAAAGTGGAATGTGTGCGAATATGGTGGTCTTCAATATGGCACATCTCTTTCAGCTTGGAAGCAGTAAACAAGTTGCTGCCATCAGCACTAGTAAAGACGATCCTTGCAAAGAATGAAAAGTAGCTGGCTGAAAAAAAAGAAAATTAATGTATTGTATAATTTCATGTAATTGTTTTTTCTTTTGCAAAGAAATGCAAAACAGGTCATTAAGTTGCTTTACCTTCAATATTGCAGAATAAAGAGTCTTTTGGGAGATGTGTACTTCTGTCCACAATATCATGCCTGTCTGGTTGTCCTGCTAGCCTCCTTTCTGATCTTGTGCTTCTCTGTTGGGTCTGGTTGTTTGTGACATATTGTATGGCTTCAGCTTCATTTCTATGGTGGCCCCACTTAGGTCCTGGTTTAATTGACATCTTTCCATTTCGGTCTTCCACCAGATTGTTGTAGGCAACAATTCTATTTGCAATGTAAGTTCCCCTAGGTTCAAATCCCTGGAACAAGAGTAAAATCCATAATGAAAGTTTTTTAGGGTTTTTATTTAATTTACAGTTCTATGGATCGGACTTGTCGAACAACTACTCCCTCCCTAAACAGGTTCTCAATCTGTCATTTAAGTCTGTGATTTGTATTAGCCAGAATTTATGCTACATGTACAAGTATAATCACATAATGTTGATGGTTATGTAATTCCAGTGAAGAATTTTTATTTCACCGAAGACAAAGGCTCAAGTGAATTTTGTCCATTCAATGTCATATTCATTGCTATTGTGGTTAACTTTATTTTTTTCCTTCAATTTCATAACTCTCTCAAGAGTTACTGGGCCAATTACCAGATTTTTTTTAAAGTTTGGCAAGACCACACTTACATTATTTATTTTACAAACACAAAAAATGCTCAAGTTTAATATGAATCATTAGGTTAAAGGAAATAAATATTCTTTTCCAAAAGAGCATGCAGGGCAATGTCGATTGTATTTATAGTGAAGCATTTCACTGTTAAAATTCAGCTTCGATTCATGGCTCTCTTGGGGGTTAGATATTGGTTCATAATATGGGGTCAGAGGTGATGAGGAAAACTAAAAGAAAATCTGCTGATGAAGAACAGCAGTGATCCAGGTGAGTGTTGAGGCTTATAGGTCTCTTGTTTACTATCTTTTGTCCATTGTTGGACACTTTCCGAGTCCTCAGACAGTGCTTTACAAATATACTTAAAACTGAACTACTGTTTCTATTATTGTATTAAAACATTCTATTTAACTGTTTTTCAATTTTTGGAACTTACTGCTCTTGGATCCTGGAAGTTTGGTATCTCCACCACAGTCAAAGACAGCACCAGGCAAACAACAGCCAAACAAAGGATGCTCACAATGATTACATAGGGGTAGTGGGCAATCAACCGAGCATATCTGTAATATAATGAGTTAATAGAGTAAGAATGCAATAAACCAAACATATCCTTGATATCTGTAAATAATTACAATGATTTCAAAGGGTCTAGTGTATATTATAACATAGCAGTAAAATTACAATAATTTGAAAAAGAGGCCCATTGGCCACAATGTTCCCCTAGTCATATCAACCCAGATTTTTTCCCCATATATATATATATATATATTCCTTTATAATAAAGAACACATACTGTGGATTCATCCTAAACTTAATACATGTACGTGTATAGGGGTCATAATGATTTTCAATAAATATGAATCTACACTAGTCTAGCTGAAGATGCATATCATGGCATTCTAAAGAGGATTTTTGAAGATTTTTCTTATATATCCTACCGGTAATATAAAACTTGCATCCTTCATTGTGGCCCCTCCCTATCTCAGGGGTCGACATGATTAAACAAATTTGAATCTATATTACCTATATTATCTGATGAGGTGTCCATAAAATATGACTAAATATGATTCTGCTTTTTTAAAGAAGATCTTAATAGATTTTTCCTATACATTCTTATTCATGAGAATCTTTAATCACCAATCGTGACTCCATCCTATCCCTAGGGGTCATAATTGAAATAAACTTGAATGAACACTACCTAAGGATGCTTCCATAAAAATATGACAAATCTTGGCTTTTTTGATCCAGAAGGATTGTAAAGATTTCTTCAGTTTTCCAATGTAAAAACTTGATAGCTCTTAGTGTACCAACCCTACCCAAGGTGCACAGGCACATGACATTTTTATCTTTTTTTTTTTTAATCCCCCTTACTATAATAATAACAGGCGCTTGAAGTTTTTAACCTTTCTTTTCAATAATAATAATTTACCCACACTTGAATGATAATGTTATAATATGGTAGGGGGGAAATTTTTTATCAAAAATGGTAAAAACCGTCAAGTGCCTGTTCTGGGGTGACATGATTTAAACCAGTTTCAATTTATCAGTTTCATCTTTTTCTGGGTTTGTGGATCTTGACAAGAAGTTTTATAAACAACCCCACCCAATTCTTACTTTCTCTTCTCATGTCCATTCCCCCTTTGTAAGAGGGTGGGGCCTCCATTTGAACAATTAAATTTTAATCCACTTTACCCAAGAATACTCTGTGCAAATTTTGGTTGATACATTGGCCCTGTGGTTCTGGGGAAAATGAAAAGTTTGCCAATGATAAAACAAAAGCAAAAGACAAATATTGTTAGAAAATTAATAATTACAATGATTGCATAGGCATAAGTGTGCAATAAGCCAAAAACCACAATTTTTGTTCAAATACAAGTTCAAGTAAATATACAGGGGTAGAATGCAACCAGTAAAGCTCTGTAAAATAATTCATAAGAATACACAGAACAATCACACAATCAGAATATTTGTAAAACAAGTGGCCCATGTGCCACAATGCTCACAATGATCATCCACTATGTCCCAACCTTATATCTCAGGTCAAAGGAAATAATTAATGGCGCCTTAGCGAAAATCTTGTCACAAGGAATACTCATGTTATATGAAACCTTTAGCTCCAACCACTCAACTCTTATGGCCAAGGCTTGCCATAGCACCAACCATTCAGATGCCAAGCTTAAAAGTTTTTCAAAGCAGGTCAAACTAAAAGGTCAAGGTTAAAGGGTCAGAATTGTAGGGACCAATTGGACACAAGGAATTGATATGTAAAATATGAAAGTCCTCACTGCAACCACTCAAAAATATAATATACAAATTACAGGCATTTGCAGACCAGTGACCAAAACAATACAAAACAGCTTTTATAGTTAATGATACTCGTACTTTTCTTTAATCATATAAGTTAAAGTACTATAGTTTAAAATTAGAGCATATCTCTTAACAAATGGATGTATAGATTATGACTTCAGAGTTAATCCCTTTATTTTTTAAGATATACACAGCAAACAGGAATGAGTCAGATGTTCACATTTAGAACATAGTAGAACATCTCTTCTGTTTATAGCTCACTTTCTGCTATTTATCCTATTGTTTATATAAATAAATCTGACACTGTACTTTTTCAGTTCACAAGCTACTAAAAAACTTTAAATAACTCAGATAACAATTTAAGTTTATCTTAATCACAAACCCTTCAAAAAACATATAATTGTAATTCATCTTGTACGGTCACCGTAACCTCAGATTAATGGCCCCTCAAAAACCTTATACAACCCGATATATTAATACAACTGGCCACTGAAACCTGAGGTCAATACTGAGCTGTCAGGAGTTGAGATGTAGTGGAGATCTTGTTAAGATCAATGTGGCTGTATCAAGGTCAGTGTCCTCCAACTTTACATCAACTGAGGCTAATAAAACTCCTTTCCTTTTTTCCAATATCTAAATTCAGCTTGAGTGTTTCTATTCTGGGGAAAAGATGAGGTCATTTTAGTCTGATCTTGTTATAAACACTACAATGCAGATATCATGTGTGAAAGCTATATTATGACAGACTGCACATGAATTTGAAAAATGTAGCTTTCAAGGTACTCCGATCCTCAGCAAGGAAGGATAACTCCTTAATTTAGAATTAAATTTAAAAATACCAAAAATGAAGCTTGTGGTGCAGGTAAATATTAAAGACTCTTTAAATTCCATTTCTGGGTGCTCTTATTGTAAAATGATTGAAGTAAATAGAAAAAACTAAAGTACCTTATATCTATAAAAATATGCAATTTCTTGAAAAGCCTGGATACCTATGATTTTTAATTCTAAAATGTGTTTGTTGATCAAGTGTGAATTGGAAAATTTAAAGTAGGTGTTTTTATTCACTTTTCCTGAAAAATTATTTGAGATTTACTAAATTTTCCTACATAATATGATTAACTTTAAAGATGTAGTTTTAAGAATTCTTGTGGATAAAAACACATTTCTTGAGAATTCAGAGACATTTTAGTAGGCATTTTCAATTACTCAATGCCTGATTTTCAGAACCTGAGGATCGGATAACCTTAATAATTTTACATGTTTATGCATATTCCAAAGCAATTTATTTTTATACCATAATAGCAGAAAACTTATAACATTACTTTCATTAATTCCTTTATTTAACTATTTCTATTTATTAAACTAAATTTTACTCTGTTCGGTTTCCTTTTATGACCAACCAAAGAGTAAAAAAAAATGAATGAAAAAAGAAAATTCCAGCTGGTCAAAAATTCTTTCTGCTTTTGAACGAAACAATTTTCTCCTTTACCAAGGGAACTTTTAAAATAAATTTATTGTTGTTTTTTTTTTAAATACTAGTAATCTACCCAACTCATATGATGACTTCAATGACTTAAGCTAGACTGGTATTGCCTGTGTATATAGGTTATCAGACAGGCAGGCCAGTCTATTAAAAAGCCATATCTTATCTAAATGATGTAACAAAATTCAGTTGATTAATTTTGATGTAAATAAATAATTGAAAAAAATTATGATCAATCATTCAGGTACATAAAAGATTTTGTTTTTCTGAATTGCATTCCATTAACTTATGTGAATAATACAATGTAACTAACTTATAATTTATTCTTAATAAAAACAATTTGACAAGTGCCTGTTGACTGTGTGATGGAGTCCCCTTCTGCTGTCAGTGTAACCACAAGATTACTCATATGCCCGAAAGAAGGATAATAAAGTTCACTTCCAAAATAAAAATTTATAGAATTGTCCTACCTTGTCATTCTGAAGTAAAAATCCACAGTAAATTCACAGAGACATGACTTCTACAATAACCCCTGAGAAGGTCCTCTAATGCTGGCATGAAATTTAAATGTTTCACGACCTCTGGCCTGGACAGGAAACTGCCAGCACTTTATGGTTTACATTTAACATATCCTTCCAAATTTCTAAGTATTTGTCAACACTTACAAGGAAAAGTTTTCACCTTGGTATGCAATGAAAAAAAGCAGTGTAATGCTAGTACATGTGGATTTCATCAGCCTTTACTATTCATCCCCGCTCTGCAGAAAATCATAAAGTAATCGGAATTAATGGAGGAGAAACCATCAATGAATCTGCCATTGTTAATCACTTTACAGTAAGCAATTCATAACTCATACACAAACACTGGAGAGTATAAAACCACCAATCATAATTGTCAATAGACATCATAAAAACTCAGCACCACATGAAAAAAAGATAGAATTGGGAATAAATTCCACAAAGCATAATCACCTACAAACTTCTTCTCTGTCTGAGGGGAATAATCTGATCCCAATTTCCTTGATCCCATACGGAAGGTGGTCACAGGTAATTGCTGATGCTTATTGCTAATTCTATCTCCCCGGGAATCAGAGGGAAACTGACGTGCTAATTCCCCTAAAGCCGCAAGCCTTTCCTCATCACAGAGACGTGAGCCCGAGTTAAACCCCAGGCAGCGGTAGTCACTACCGGGATTAATCATTCGCTCACTCAGCTGAAAGGTTATTCCTGGTAACCGTTTCATCCAACTCACAAGGTGTACAGAATATATCAAAGGGATTCCTTGCCAACACTTCAACAATAGCAAAGGAGGGTGCTTTAAATAGGATACAAGATACATGGAAAGTTCCAAAAATATACTATTTTTCCAATTATATGCTTTAAATAATGACTACCAATTTTGTTGTATTTAGAAAAAAAAGCAAACACATACAATCATACACATAAAAACGAACAAAAAAGAACTGCAGCATCTATTTGCATATGAAACACAAGCATCAATTTGAACTCTTCCCATACCAGGCAGGGTCAAGTTGACAATGTATGAGATACAATAATAATGATCTAGTCATTTTAGTCCTGCTCACACTGACAAGTGACCCCCATTCAGTTGCAATGAAAAAATTTACCCCAGGATTCTATTTAGAATCAATTTGTGGCACTAATTGATAATTGTCTCTGGGGAGTCCAGATTATCAACTCTGTCTGCTGCAGACTAATAAACCAATTCACCATCACCACATAATGGTCAGGCAATATTTACTGTCCACAGAATAATGGGCTGGCTCAGAATATTGTCCATAGAGCAATGGTCACAAACCAATGTTTAGGCTTTACAGCTTACAGAACTCAACAGTTGGGCTAAAAAGCCTTCAAGGCTTAAAGAGCCCAGAGAATTCCATAGACAGGCATTATTGCCTACAGAATACAATGGTAATACTATAAAGCACAAATAATTAAATGGGCAGGCTAAAGTCAGCCCATAAGACTCAATGATCATGGTACATAGCCCACAGAAATCTACAGTTAGGTTACAATCAGTCTATATTTCCTACAGATTTGAATGTTTCGTTAATAATGTAATATTAATGTGCTGTATCGAAATTTTCAGCAAAAAAATCAAATAATGATCATACACTGGAAAATTAGTGATTTTGTACACTGTACATTTGAGTCTAATTATACATTGTGAAATATGTCTTTGATTAAGTTTTACCTTTGTTTATGCAGTGACCACTCCAGCGACAAATTTCAATCATAATATTGCCTATGTTATAATTAAAGTATGTTGCTTCAGAGACAACTGAAACCCCAGCATTGGGATGTATTCAATATGTTCCAGTAGAGAAAGTTCCCCAATAAAGTTAAGTTTACCTCATATTGCTCTGTGTATAGCAGATGTTTGGTAGAAATCTTCAGGTAATTGCCTGAGGAAATCCTCCACATAACGAACCACTCTCAATCCTCTGAAGAATTCTCTCCAAGCCGTGACATTGAAGATGCACGATTACATGACAAGTTTGTCTGGAAAATAAACTTTAAAAATTTAATTACTCAGTTTAACAAATAATACTATCACTCTTGGATAAATGCATGTTCTACATTAAATGTTTTGACATTCTGTCCACTCCAAATTTTTTTTTATACATGTATCATTATTTTTGTAAATGAATTGTACCGAAACCTAATAAAATTAGTAGTACCAAGGTCATACTTCACACACGTCAAACTTATACATTAAACAACTGACCTAACATTATAACAAGATACTTCACTGAATCTTGACCTTGCGTGACCTTTGATATCACATGTTGAGATTTCATAGAGTTATTATCAGATTTATACAGTTTTAATATCAATCTGTGTGGAGCTTATCTGACGCGTTAAATCGGAATGAAAGCTATATTTACCTGCGGTGGCTGGTGGGCACAGGAAGTGAATCATCACTTCTCCATCAGAGCTATGTAGTTATAATTGATCGTCACCTTGTACAGGCTGACCTGTCAGACTGGAGCAACATCAACAGACGCCTGCAACAGAAATCATATCACTGATACATAAATATAAATATACTCCAATGACAACATATCACTGATAGCTAAATGTATATATACTCCAATGACAACTGCAACAGAAATCATATCACTGAAAGATAAATGAATACTCGAATGACAAAAACAAAACTGGCAAGATATGCTTAATATTAAAATTGTCAAGTCAACCCTCACAGAAAACCAGCATTTATAATGATGTGTGCATTTTCAGCTAAATTAAGAGTGCATCTTTCAGTTGATCATCAATTTAATTACAGTATATAAACTTGATTTACATGATTGGCCACAAGCAGAACGATGCTTTTTTTCTTATCTAAGAAAAGATGACAAAAATAATAATAATCTATGTGCAAACTGACACATAATGAATTTGTCCTCATGATCTGCAGGTGCTGCCTAAGTGTTATAAAATGACTTCTATACAGTTAAAATGGATCACTCATCTGCTATTATTTTCAAAGGAATTACAAGAAAGGAAAATCTTCACATCATTCATCACTATACATAAAGTCTTAACCCCCCCAACCCAACCCAACCCCAACCCCCCAACCCCCCCAAAAAATAATAAACTCATATATTGAACAATCACTGTCATTTACTGCATGTCAAAAATATAACGACTGTCATTAGTAAGTCAGAATCTGTAGCAAAGTATAATTATAGCTGGAGAAGACTGCCCACACTTCAGTCTTGATGAGAGCCTTTTGGCAGATTCCTGTCAAAAGTGATTACTAATCAGGATTATCTGCCTTAAAATGATGGGTAATCAGGGTTTAATCGTGATAAGCACTTCCATCCCATCACCCCTAGCTTCACAAGAGGAAGTTTTCAGTAGGATCCTACAACCTGAAAAGAGGAACATTGTTTTTCCATAGCCTATCTCTGTGATTCTGAAAAAGAGGCACACTGCTTTCTCTTTGCCTATCTCTGACAATGCTTAAAAAGGATATCCTCTAAAGACTTTTATTTGCTTAAAATATCAATCAACATGCAACTATTCCTCCTATTACTTTAAAGCTCAATCATAAATGTTTCACAGTGGTTCATTTGTATATTTTTCTTACTGTCCTTAAAAGCCTAGGCCTGGCATCATAAATACACTGTAGTGCTTTCCAAGGTCCTGAAAGGTAGTCTTTGATGTTGACAGTCTAAAACATGGCAAAATTATGGTGTCCACTTAAAGTTGCATGCTCTTAAAGCAGGAATTTCCTTATTAATATGGCCATAAATCAGTGTACTATATACTTATACACACCTTAACCTCTACAAATAAGTGTATAACAGTACTTGATTGCTGTGATTGTTCTACTGAATTGATTGGTTATTCCCTATGGGTTTCCATCGGGTACGTGTAGGTGTGTGGAGGCGTAAAATCTGCAAAATGATGCAAAATACTGATCTCCGCAATTTGTATGACTAACTTACGGCGAACCAAGCCCATGTACTCGAGGAGTCACCATCATCAGAAATTATAACAAAGACACAGAATTAAAGGTCTGACATATCACTCTATTCCATTTTATAAGACCATTAAGGATAAAAACCAAGTAAAGTCAGCTTGATCTCCTCACTCTTACTGTCACTGGCTGTTCATTTAAAAGCCAACTTCTTACTTCTAGGGATCCATCAAAACCATAAAAACCAAGCTGAAGACAATATTGGCATTGTTTACCACTTTATGTCTCCCTCTTGGCTTTGTGTCTCAATTTTTCACACAATTAGCTCACAAAAAACAGGTGAACGCAGATTTTTTATTAAATTATCTAAGAATATTTGATGGTGTGATTGTTGTCTACTGTCTCCAATGAACTTTACGACCTTGTTATAAAATATACTGTAAAAGCACAAATATTCGTAGGGGATTAAATTTCATTTATTTCGTTGTTATCAAAATTCAACGAAATGAAATCCCACACGAAATTTTATCTGACTATATATTTAGGGTTATATATATAGGATTAGTTTTAAAACAACGAAATTAAATGCACACGAGATTATTTTTGATGATAAAACAACGAAATTTGGTGCCCACGAAAATTTGTGCTTCTACAGTATATAAGAGCTATATACCATGGTATTCTTAGTCCTTCCCAGTTATTATCATGATTATGTGTAAAACTTTGCAATGGGAAAACAATTGTTAAATTATGAAAAAGACATTTTCCTGAAGTTTGCAAGCTTGCTCCAATACGTACAGCATGAATTATTCTTTTGATAAGCGATAGGACTGAAAATAGTATTCCAAAACCTCTATCATAATTGAATCATTTTCTTTATCCTTAAATGTCTTTATAAGTCTAGATGATATTAAGTTATCCATCTTCTTATGCAACTCAGAAGCATATTTAGAGAAATGTTAAAATACAGTCAAACTTTGTTATCTGGAACTAATCATAGACATGCAGATATTCATGGATTCCAGATAAACAGGGTAAAGTAATTAAAGAATAAGTGGTTGGGACATCTATTGATCTAAGCAAATGCCTGAGAAATCTTGCCGATTTAGAGCTTTCTTGACTTCCTCACAAAAGAGCAGATTTACTTCAATACTACATATTCCAAACATTCATGGTATTCAAGATATCAGTATTTGAAAGACCAAAGTTCATGCAACTGTATAAATGTTAAAACAATTCTCTTCCATTTATCAAAATTTAATCTCAACAACTTTTTATACTAAAATTGCTTTTGAAAATTATCCTCTATTTCTATTACATGTAGAAAAATATCATTACACAGTTTCTTCATCTATTTACTTTTGACTCAAACTTAGTACAAATTATATAAATTCACAGCAAACATTCAATGAAAAGGAATATTTTAAACATGCTATAAAATGTAGATCTGTTTTCATGGTTAACACTCAAGGTTTTCAGTATAAATCTACTGTAAACCAACTTTTATTCGCGTGCAAGAAATTTTCATGAGTTTTGCGAGAGCCTTGATCGTCATCATGAATATTTCTCCCCGCGAACCGATCTTTAAGGTTGTTGTGTCTATTAAAAACTGATCCACAAAGGCTTGATCGCGAAAATTAATTGTCACAAACTGGTTTACACTCGATAAATCGCGTAATAGAGTCTTTGCGAATAAAAGTTAGTTTACAGTATTCTGTGCACAGTGAGCCAGAATATCTGTATTGCTCTAAACCTCTATTGTACACCTTCCATAAATAACTACTGTAAACCAATTATTATACGTGTCATTTTTTATTCGCGACTGACCGCTAGAGAACTAATCCGCGACGATTTATTTCCGCGATCAAGTGGTCATATTTTTTTTTATTTCCACAAGTATTTTTTTGTATCAAATCAAAAATTTATATCCGCCCATAAACTAGGTAAAATGCTACCGTGAGTACTGCTTACGCATTATCATTCAAGACATTCTGTGCATTGCGTCCATTTAAAATCTTATATCCGCGCCTAAAGTAGGTAAAATGTTACCAGGAGTATACTTCTTACGCATTATTCACGACGCTCGAATGAAAATCGGGGAAAAAATCGAGGAGATTAAAGTTGATTTCAAACTCTCAAGTGTAAAAGTACCTCATGCTAATTGGGTAATTGACGCTTTATAAGATCTACATAGCCAAAGGGCAATTATTACAAATGGTTGGGACAGAGTAGGGCTGGCCATAATTAGTCGTAATTAACCTAACTCGTCTGTGACAATAATGAACAATAATTACACAATCTGAAATAATTATTGACATTTTAATAATTTTTAGACAAATAGTTTTAGACTTGCCATTCCTTTAGATATTTTTTCTGAATGTTTGTAATATTAAATTTCAACTGCTTCTAGAGTTCTTCCGTGATTACTTATTGAACCATCAGTATCGGTATTCAAAAAAGGGCAAATAACTCCGATCATAACATGGAAAAATGAACAACTGGTTCGCGACGATAAATATCCACGAGCAGAGGTTACTCGCGGAACTCACGGATATTTATCGGACGCGTATAATACTTGGTTTACAGTAACCTTAATTACCAGAAACAGGGTATCAGAGAAAAAAGTATATTACAGCGAAAACTGTCTGATCCAACACATCATAGTGTGAATTCCGCTCTGGCATTTTACTATTTCCCATGTTTCTCCACACTGTGTAATCCAACATCCTGTCTATTCCGACACAGTGCACGTCAGATTAGACAGGTTTCACTGTATTACACAGCTTGACAGAATTCTATACAACTTAAAATATGAGCTGCATTCTTGAAAATTTTATTTTGCTGTTAAAATGTGTTATTATTATATATTGGTATGTAACTTAAAACTTTATGATCAATTAGTCTAAAATAAGCAGAAGAAAGACTTATTTACAATCCAATATACAGGATTATATAGGAAATCATTATTGTACAGGACCACAATAATGAATTTTTGATTCAATCGAAGCTTATAAATAGTTCTTCCATTAAAAATATGAACAACAGAAGTTTTTTATTGTTTTTTTTGTCATTGAAATAGTTATTTACAATTTTGAAACAAAAAATTCCAACATCAAAGTTGCAGCTCATATTGCTTTATAAAGACAAAAATCAAAGAAAAAAAAAATATAAGTAGGAAAACTGGTTTCTAGTGCACAACATTTTCATACAAAAAATTACAAATTCCAAATTTCAACTGTCAGAATACTTTTTGGTTTTATGGTACATTAATTATCATGCATATTTTGCTCCAGATATGGAACTTAAAAACTATGCACTTTTGACTAAAAATAATAAGGTAAAAATACTCAAATTAATATACCTCTCTCAATTTAACCTATGATTTAAACTACTAGACACGAACTGGCCACTTAAGATGCATCTAATTCCTAAATACCTGCCAGTATCAGAAAAAAAAAGTATCAAGGATTTAGCATGGGATAATTGACAATGGATTTTATAAAGTATGAAAATAATGAAATGTATCCTAGCTGTATAAAACTGACAAAGGATAGGGCTTAAAACTGGACAATCTGAAATGTTAAGCATCTGAGGACAGATGGATTCTCTCTGCTTAGCCATTACCATGTTAGACATCCAGAAACTCTAAATATAATTCATAAATGCAGCTAAATGATTAAAATTTATTCACTTTTTTCTATTAATCTATTTAGAAAAAAAATAATTTTGCAGTTGCATTTATTAAGCTAGCTGTCAAAAAGACACATCTTTTATAAGAGAAGTCATTTTCTGAGAGCCAATTGTTTCTGTGTTGTTTTATGGGGGCTCTAAATCATTAACCCCACACATATAGTGAAGGTAGTTACATATTATAGATCACCTGTTAATTCAGGTTTGATTATCTTGCTCATAAAATTTCACCTTGCACAGGTGCAAAATGCATGTGTTGACTATAGACAGGTATAATTAAATCAGAACTACTAAAGAGTGCCACAAAAATGACGATGATGATCAATTAATGTTACCTGTTTAATGAATAAAGGTTTATAGCTGGCAGTCCAGGAAAAAAATTATTTTCACACAGAAATTCCCACAATCAGAGAGAAATTCAGCCACAATCAACTGTAAATTTAATGATGGAAAAAAGCTGTTATAACATTTAAATATTCCCTTATACTGACATGAATGCGTGGGCGTAGGAAATCAATAGGCAGACTCTAGTTAAATGAGTTGTTTTATAACCACTTGGTAAACCTTAGCTATCTTGTCAAGGCTACTTAAATTTCACACTTTTTCACAGCAAGACCATTGGCCGCAGGCTAAGAAAGCTTTAATCTGATCCAGCATTAACCTTTAGGGGAAAGACACTCTTGAAGAGTAACTAGTTCACTGTAGGGTATGCCTATTCATGTGTGTAATAAACAGTGTGACACAGGATCTACAGATCTGTGGTCTCAACTGAGTGATGAACCACTTGGCTTAATAAAGTTTACAACTGAAACTGAAAACAGTAGTGACAATTACCCTGCACGTCATGGGGTATCATTACAAAAATATAAGCAAATTGCATCCACAGGGACAAAGTAGGTAAACATAAAATTTTTATCAACTTAGGAATACAAATGTATTATATATTTAATCAAGTTAATACATAAATTATCTCAAGCAAATATAAGTATCCTAAATGGTATCCTTATTTAAGGTTGGTCACTTTAAGATTTAAGAACCAAATCTTTTTACTCTGCATTCAAAAATGTGGAAAACTTGCAGCATTCCAAACTCTTGCAACATGCAACTCAAAGGGCAACTGTTACTGGGCAAGGAAGGACTTAAGTTACTAATAGGACAAGATCTATCAGACTTGTTGTTCCTCAAAGTAACATTTTTAAAGAAATTTTAGATTTATTCCTATAGATATTCCCGTATTACATTGTACTAGTAGTTGCCCATTTATGTGCTTTTTGAGGAGATTTTTTTTTTAATTATGCAACCAAATTTTCACTATTTCTAAATTATCTCCCCTTGAAAAAGGGCATGGCCTTCATTCTAACAAAATCTGAATCCCCTTCACCATGATGCTTAAAATGTGGCAAGTTTGGTTCAAATTGAACCAATGGTTCTGCAGAAGTAGAAAATGTGAAAGAAGGACAGTCTGTGACAGCTAGACAGAGAGCAGGCTAAAAATTCCACCAATTATTTTCACAAATTCAAATCAAAATAGTATTCAGGTGGGTCAAAATCACATTAAAATGTAATTCTTTTACCAAATTTTAACAGATCATATCTTTTTAAATGTCACTAGACAGGAAGAGGCTTTTTTTCCAGTAAAATGAAATGTAATCATTTTCTACATAAGTAGTTCTTATTGAAAGGGGAGAGACTTTTTCTCTTCTCTTATTCTTTTACTACAGAGGTAAAGCATTAAACCAAATGATTATCCATCCCTTACTTTGATCACAGAGAATTAGAACTTTTATTTCTTTACATGTGATGCTTTTCCCTTCATCCTTTATAGTTTCTTCCTCTTACCAATTTCAGCTGACCATTCTATCAAGGGGTTCATTAGCAATTTTTCCTTTGATTTGTCAAAGGATATTTTAATAAATTTTAATTTAATTTTATCCATTTAGTTCATTATAAATGCAAGATTCTCAGTACAAGAGTCACAAGGAGGAGAAGGATTTCTATTCACGTCTTCTCAATGGCTCCAAGTCATTCTGCCAAGTTCCTTTGTTGCCGATTCTGATTTCATTTTATTTTAATACATGTACCACATTCACAGGCATGCTTGACCATCTTCTGGTCTTAAGAGAATTAGAGAAATCTCAATCTCTGCGTAAAAATCAATAGAATCTCTTGTCCTCGGAAATTAACGATCTGCACTTGATTGCTTTAGACATTTCTCCATATTCTAGCTTCTTCAAATGCCTTATATAAAATCCAAGAGAGACCTTTTCTATAAAATAAAATTAGCTTGACTTCTCTCAGTGTGCAGTTTATCATAAATAATTCTTAATACAGTATGAAGATTGATCCAGAAATAAAGTCATAGTGTCAATATCTTCTGTATTTGGCAGCATATTATCAAATATACCCGTAATATACCAAAATATGCACATATATGAATCTAATTAAGATTGAAATTTTGGTTTAATAATGTCAAATTAAATTCATTTTATAAATGTTTCAAACACAAAGCATTAGGGTTGCTGCCTCACTACTTAATGTCAAAAAACCCATGTCATTTTCTAATTATCATTTGAAAATTAAATGATGTCATTTCTATTTTTGATTATAAACATTGTGTTTCACGCTGATGCATTGAACAAAGGAAGACTTGGTGTCAAAATGGGGGGAAAACGCCGCAATGAGCTATGATGCATTTTGCGTTTTTTCTTCAAAACAGGGAAACTACCAGTAGAGACGGTTACTTTCACTGATAAATCAGACTCAAACTGAAAAGAATGTAAATAATAGTCCTGTTTATAGATGGTTTCAACCATCTTGTTTATAGATGGTTGAAAATGAGCAATAGTTGATCCAGAGAAGACGAAAATATTGAAATGCACACAGTCACAAACATACATAGACAATTTTGCAGGAAAAAAATAGATAATGGGAGTTTTATTGGCACATATAATAGTACACGGGTAATCCTATATTCTTTAACAAGTACATCCTTCAACATGTACTCTTAATGTGTTGAACAATTTAGCATATAGGTTATTTTCTTCAATAGTATTATACTGTTAGGTTTAGTAAAGGCTTATATTTATATCTGAAACAAAAATCAATTTTCTCCTCATAAACTGCTTTTAACAGAAGTCCATACTGCCCCACACTGCTGCCCCATGATAAATGTTATATGGAACTAATCCATGGCCTATTTTGTCATTAAAATAATTTTCTGTCAATAGTCAATAGCATCAGCATACTTAGAGGTATATACATTTAACTACTGGTAGTTTATAAAATGTTGATGTATATGAATTCCAAGTTGAAGCCATGACAAGTGTTTTATTCTTCTACTATATGATTATGTGGAAGTTTTTAAAAAATAAATTCTAAAGAAGTGCTCAAAATTAAAGGCCAGACTTTAAACTTTTTTTTTTGTAATACTTAGTCTTCAAAGATAAAATAATGTTGTCAATGAGGAACTCTTGTATCCTTTTAATACAGGTACCAACTTCAGAGCACGTATAAAAGATAGATGAGGACCATGCAGGTACAAGTATATCAGTATATGGTCAAAAGGTTTCACCCTGCAACACCTTAAATCATATCAAAAGTTAATATACATGTTTATAGCCCCCGCTTGAAAAAGGTAGAGTATATAGTGATTGGGATGTCTGTCCGCCCGTCTGTATAGCTGTCTGTACATCCGTCCATCCCTCTGTTATGATTTTGGGTAGCCATTTCTTATCCGCAACTCCTCTTATACCACTGAATGATATTTTTTAAAACTTTCACAGAATATTTGTTACATAATGCCATTGAGACCTCCTGTTTTACCACTTGATCAGACATATTTTGGGTTTCCAATAGCAAAACATGGACACTGCCATTCTTTCTATAATATTGAAGGGTACCCATCTTTTATTCGCAACCCCTCCTAAGCCACTGAATAAAATTTCATGATACTTTCACAGATATTTTATTACATAGTGTCATTATGCACCTCCTTCTTTTTAATTTTTGATCTGACACTTATCTTTTGTTTCCCAGATCAAAACATGGACATGTACACTGCCATTATTTATAATTATTTGGCAAGAGAGGGGGGATCATTTAGTGAGCTAGGTGCTCACAGTCACCTCTAGTTTGTTTACATTGGATGTGACAAAATTTTCCTTCATATTCCATAGATGAGACAAATATCTCATTTTGAAGTATACACAGTTTTCATAAGTTTGTCTGTATACATGATCCAATATTATGATATTTCTCTCAAACCAATATAATCTGCGAAAACTTTGGTAAAATTTAAAAATTTTTGTAACTGTAGTAGGAAAGGAGAAATGCACGAAGAAAACATATGGCTGGACCGGGAATCGAACCCGGGACCCCTGTATTACTAGTCAGGTGCTCTAACCACTGAGCTATCCAGGCCGATATCCACGGTCCGTAAAGCCCAAACTTCTACATAACTTTTTGAAAAGAAAATATTTTAATTCATTTTTTTAATTTAATCAACTCTGCTCAATACTATGAGAAAGGTAAGGAAAGCAATAAGATTCCCTAAAATTCAGTTTTTTGTCTGTTTAAGCCAATGCTTTAAATCTAAGCCAAAAAGGTATTTCTATTTACGTCAGCTCTCTTACAAAAAACAATAGATTTTGAAGTGATCCCATTTAAATCATTATTGTGTTGCACTCCTGACATGTCACATCTGGAATATATTTTATTTTACATTGTTTTAAAAATTAAAACTTTTTAAACCTGAATTGAAAAAAACTAGAACTGTAGAAGTGAGCTCACCAAATGATAACCCCCTCCCATATATTCATTACATAATTTTCACTTATATCAATATACAAAACTCACGTGGAAGCATCCTCCGGTATAATGTAGATTCAAGTAGGCCTATATACCTGATTTTGCTAAGACTGTCTCAAGTCCCTGTGGTTCTTCTCCAGAAGTCAGAACCATTTATTTCTCAATAAGAAAGCCGCAGCTAATGATATGATTATTATTCATGACCACATTGGTAATTTCTCTACACTTCACTTTTTAGTTATTAGAATTTTTTTTCATTTATAACTGCATCACTAGGCCTTAGAAACAAAATACCTTTCTACAGTCTACTTTCGCCTTGTCAACATGATCTCTGCAACCTTTTAAAGAATATTGATCCCGATCGAATTGCAAAATACCAAATTGTCTTTGTTTTTGATAAACAATTTGCAAAAGGATAAACTACCGACATACTTTTACAAAAAGGGTTTTTTCCATTAAAATTTCATAAGGTTTTTAAAAGAAATTTTGCTTGTAACTTAATAAAATTTTAAAGTGTCAGAAGCAAGACGAGGTGGCCGAGTGGTTAAGGCGATGGACTGCTAATCCATTGGGGTCTCCCCGCGTGGGTTCGAATCCCATCCTCGTCGGAGAAATTTTTTTGACTTATTTTAAGAATATCCAATTTTAGTTTACTGCTAACTCGGTAAAACATTTGATTGTGAAACAGCTATCTACATTCAATAGACTATGATTCGTCTTAGGAGTACCTCAGGTACTGAAAATCAGTCATTGACTAATTGAAAATACTCACAAAAATGTCCCTGTATTCCCAGAAACATGTTTTCACCCACGACAATTCTTCAAACTTTATCTTTAAAGTTTTTCATATTATATAGGGAGAATTAGCAAATCTCAAATAAATCTTCAGGAAAAGTGAATAAAAACATGTGCAATGCATCTTCCAATCAAAATTTGATCAACAAACACATTTTAGAGAAAAAAAAATCATAGGCATCCGGGCTTTTGAAGAAATTGCACAATTTTTTATACATATAAAGTACTTTAATTTCTTCTATGAATTTACCTCGGTCATTTTACAGTGCTTAGTATATAAAGATTTTATTATCATTGTAAAACACCATAAATCACTTCTAATTCCATATCATGTTAATAAACATTGGTGTCAATGAGATGAAAATGATAGATAGAAATAAACCTTAATTTCATTAGAAATGTAATTTAAAAATACTTTTATGGGGTAAAATTTTTGACTTTTTATAAATCATTTCTGAGAACTTCAAAGAACCTTGAAGCACATTGAGGGTTATAAAATGAAAATTGTTGCATGAAAAGAATTGATTTTCAAGCTTCATTTGGAGACTTTTTGAATTAAATTTATAAATTAAAGAGTTATCCTGCCTGGCTGGGGATCGTAGTACTTTAATCTCGAGTTCTAAAAAAATGGGATGTATATTCAATTGACAACTAATGAATGAAGAATATGGAATAACAAACAGTATTCAATATCAAAGTCCATAAAACAATACAAAAATAGGAGCAGAGCAAACACGGACCTCCACAACATCAGAGATGGGATCAAGTGCCATGGAGGAGTGAGCATCTTCTGCCGACCGGTCACACCCACCCTGTGCTCTTTGTCATTATCGGGAAATAACGGAAAAATCCATCGTCAATTCAATGTATAAATAATGGACTAACAATTAGTTTGAAAAACGGCAGTCAGCATTTTACTCAATGATTAATTGTATTTGCTGACAAGGTCATTATATCGACCATAGAACTTACGAAAGGATGACTTTAAACGCGACTGCTGAAATTCATCAACTTGTTTGTCAATAATTTACCTCGTTTCAGAAATTGTTCATACGTAGAGCACGCTCTTGCGCATCGAATCAACTGAGAAATATAAACTCCGTATGCAGGTGATGAAGGTATATTGCTGCATAAATAAGGGAAGTTGACGACAGAAAAGTTAAAGTCATCACGTTTGTCACACTTGGTTGTTCAATTACCATTAACGTCTTTTTCTAATAAAATATCCAAGTATGAAACAAATATGTGTCAGACTCTGTGGTATCTCAATTTTATCTCAAGCTCACCATGATATATCGTATCGACATAGGGATGGAAATTACTATTGTTAATTGACAATACGTCGTCGAAATATCTAAATGTCAAAGGCCATAGCAGGTGTTTTTTTTCTTTTTCAAGCATAAGATTTTGCATAAATTCTGCTTCGTATGAATACAAAAATAGGTCTGCTAGTAACGGAGCGCAATTCGTACCCATGGGAATACCAATACATTGTTGGAAGACCTGGTCTCCAAAAACCACAAATATATTGTCAATCAGAAACTCAAGCATCTTTTTGATGGCAACTTCAGAGTACTTGTGTGTGCAATCAGATGTGTTTTAACAAAATAATTTTGCAAATGATCAATGACCAGGTAAGTAAATTCACAAAAAAAGTCAAACGTTCCATTTTTATTGAAAAAGCAGCTGTCAATGATATCAAAAAGTCTGAACTTTAATTTATCGTTGGGAATGGTTGCATATAAAGTTGAAAAGTCGTACGTTTTTAAGCTGTTGATTTTGGTAAAATCTTGGGATTTCAAATTGTCCAAAAGTTCTTTGGAATTTTTTAATTCACTTCTTGAATATATTTTGCACAGTTCTCTTGAAGTTTGAATGTGAAATGATATATGGAGATAACGAACAGTGTTCAAAAGCTCAAAAGTCCATAAACAATGCAAAATAGGTCAAACTTGATAATTGATAAAACGTATATTTAAATTTTGCATTGAAAACACTGCCAAATGTCAGTTTTCATCTTCTGTTGAGTGTTTTTTTTAAAATAAGAATATATCAAAGCAAGTCAGCCGAGGAAGGAGTCAGCTGCATGCAGATATGTAGCTCGCTGAGCTGAAAAATGTGGATGGAGGCCCAGGGAGCTGTACAGTGCCACCCACAGGCACAAAAATAAGTAGGGGTGCCTGTATACAAAACAAGTGCCTGTTGTGTCACCACTGAAAAAAAATGTGTTGTCCATAAATGAACTGAATTGAATTAAAAAGTGCACTGTTTCTCGATTTATTTCTCCGAATATATCAAAATTGTATCATTGTAGGTACTCTATATATTACCTTTTACTACCCGTGTGTTCTTAACAAATCCTTTACTAATTCCAAAAAAAAACTGTATGAAAAAAATCATGTACTTAATGGACCGATTGTCAATCCAACCGAGATGGCAGTATAGGTAGGCAGAACATTTTCAATGATCTCAACTATCAGATCAAGGAAGGCTATCAAAAACGGTTTTAGGAAATGTTTAATTGTGGAAGTAGTGAAAAAATAATTGTAGATCTGCAGGTGATGAAGGATTACAATTTGTGCCCATGGGAATTCCAAAATATGAACAGAAGACTTATGAAATGATTTTGATAATCAAACGAAACTTTCATTACATGTTTGATGTATTAACTTTTAAATACCCCGGTAATTTGCACTATATGCACTAGGGATGTCGTATTTCATAGACCTGTGTATTCTTTATGAGAAGGTCTTTCTTTGGGTATACCAACAATTTTGACCTTGGATGGTGAACCTTTAAAAACTGTAACATTGACAATAACTGTTTGGAAGTTGGTGCCAAGGCTCTTATAAATCAAAGTGTATTTCTTGTAACAAGTCTTTTCCCAGAGTGTCATTGATTTTGACGATATTGACCAGTCACCTCGATCTGGGAAGTAATACATATAATCAAAAGGAGGGGGGTCCTGTTGTATGGACCATTTCATAAAATCTGACATATATTCAGCTCATGAAACAGAGAAAAAAAATCTTCGATTATAAATTATATTTAATAAACAATGATTAATAATAATAACAACGATAAATAACAGTAATTTAGTTATTACAATGAAATCATAATGAATGATGAAACTTTCTTTCCCATTTCGGAATTCTTTCTGGTATTCAATCTAGATATTACTTTTTCATACACTTCCGGTGTGGCCGATTCAGGTTTTGGAAGAAATGGCTTTTACGTTTGCTGCATTTTGCTATATATTAGCTCTTATTCTAACAGCAGTGTTGATATTTTTTGCGATTTTCCACGTAAGATATTCTGTAAAATATATATTGGGTAAAAATCGAATAATTAAGAGAGCCGTTCGAATTTCCTTCATCATTAGGGTAGGGTGGTGTAATTTCGACTACCTGGTTATTTTCGACCGTTCATAAATACCTTAATATAATTTGTTTATGGGGTATAATTGTGTATGTACATTTCTATTATTCAGAAAGAAAACGTAATTTTAATATATTGTGTCCAAAATTATTTGATTTCCATGAGCGTTATTAAGTTCGTTATTGGAAAATTACATCAAAGAATAGGCTTTATCACCCGAAAAATTACAGACGAGTATATTTTTTGCCACTACGGCGAACCTTCACCTCAGAAAAATCTTGTATGGGAAGACAATCAATGGATATCCCTGACGTGACATAATATTTATCAAATATTATTTTGAAAATGAAATTTATACCCTTTTAATTTTAGTATTTAGTTTTTACAAATCAAATTGCAAACCAGCTGAACAGAAATCGTCCGAAGTTATCCCTACATGGATACGGCTTCAGTGGGTAACTTCGACCATTGTAAAATGACGCAATTTACTATCTGTCACCACAAAGAATTCATGACCGTCCGGAAAAAATATTCTGATAAGAATTATGTACAATAATTCCTGGTAGAAACAAGTACTGCAATAATGAAAAATCATTTGATTTATTTACGTGCGGTTTAGATGCCTGTATATGTACATTTGTTGCATGCTTTAACCAATTTGCAAATCGGCGTCATGAACATATCTGGTGCACTCGATGTCTTCGAATTAGGTACATTTTGAAAATTGTCATTTTTTGGGTCAGTATTTTTACTCGATCCTTTATTCTGTACAGCAGAAAAAATTTAATTCATATATTTTTTTTTTCTATATTAGAGCTGACGCCAATTATTTCCTTTGTATTGGCTCATCGGTCGAAAATACCCTGTATGCGGTCGAAATTACCCAACACACATATCGTGTAAATCGAACGCATTTATTTCATATTATGACCAAAAATATACACAAAATCGGTGTAATCTGAAAGATAAAAGGTATTTCAAAGGTAAAATGATGCAGTAAAAGTTGTAGCATAACATAACAGTGATATACTTTAACAAATCTAAAGTACAAAAAAATAATCGGTCGAAATTACACCACCCTACCCTATTTTATTCTTTAAAATATAAAATGGTGTTAAAATCTTAAATCCAGATGAAAGGAAGAAATTTTAAAAAATCGAATTTTAAATTTCATGTCATTAGGCTTGAAAACAATTATTTATTGTGTGTGCGACCGTTGTGGCGAGTGCAGTTGTCACTTTAGCTAGGATAAACTGTCTTGGGACAAACTGTCACAAACCCTCACCACAGACACAGTTAGAATACGTCCCATAGATCTCCTTGCAAAGTAGAAAATCGGAGCTCAGGGGTGGGGGTGGGGTAGTCATTGACTATTCATAATTTTTCACAGATCTGCTTTCTTGAGGAGGGGTTAACATTTTCTAGGGGGTGGGTCCACTGTCACTTTTACTTGATAGTTGATTTAGTAATTCTAAAAAGAAGTTTGAAAAGTACATTATTATTTGTATGCAACAGCCATTAAATCAAAGTCTCCGGTGAAGATATTTTTTGTTGATTTTTAATTGTTGTTACATTGAAAACTAATTTAGTAGAGAGACACAGACCAGCGATTTTTTTCCACCCATAGGGAAAGGGTCTGGTACCGGTTCAATTGGGAAAAATAACGTAGAAGAAAAACAGGAGAATTCTCTCTCATTTATGCAAATGCAACGTATTTTGTGTTTATTTCAAATTAAATACCTATTACTCCTTGTTTTAAAGAATAAGCAACAAGTACTTATTGGTTTTAATATCAACGTCCCATGTTTTCACATTTTCATGCTTTCAATTTGTCAAAATGTATGAAACTACGCTGTCTAAACCACAGGTCCCGCCAAATTACGACTTTCTCTACTTTTGATTTAAGTGGAATTGAAACAATTAGTCAACTTGTACAATGTTTCATTTAACAAGAAATACGATGTTGTCGTAGTCTGTCGCATCACAGTTGAATTTTTAGTCACTGAATTAGGAAAAATAAACGTTTTTTGGCATTGGGAAAGGTGCCGTTTATGGGTACCAGTTATATAAGGAAAAAAAAACGCTGCAGACATACTGCAATGTGGGCCTAGAGGTATTTTCTGTGGAAAAGTGTTAGTTGGATAATATATAATGTCCAAATTTCCCTAAACCCAGCCTTTGTTGTTCGAGCTTGAATTTTGAGTGGCACTTTCTGCAGCTTTGCTGCGCTTATTGACATGTTTTTATTGTGCCACTATTAGGGCAAGAGTAGTTTTTTATCACCAAAGCACTTTACATAGGGACACTTTGAACTTTGATCCGTCTCTTGAAGCCTTTAAACTTTGAACTGAATGAGACTGAAATCAGTATACACTGTGATGTCATTTTAAATTTGTGTTTCTGTAACAGAAGCTAAATAGGCCTGAGGCATTTTTTTTTTAACAAAAGACATCATACAGTAATTGAAATCATTATTTGTTTTGTTTTACTCTCTGCAAAAACTAAATCTTAATACACAATAACTGCAGGTCTCTTGGATTCCATTATTTGAAATGATCAATACTGATACTGAAATTATGAGTAGATTTCACAGAAAAATCAAAGAAAACTTTGCTTGACAAATCACAAATATACAGATTTTAGTTTGAATAATTCCCATCTTTGTTTTTTACAAAGTAGTCTATTGAGCTCACCATGCTTGCTATTAGACTTAACTTAGTTAAGTTTATGCCTGTTATGTAAAAAGATGTCTTACTGATTATAATATGAATATTAATGTTTTCTAATTTACCATTTAAACAGATCATTGCCTTTGATGAACTTAAAACAGACTACAAAAATCCAATAGATCAATGTGGAAGTTTAAATCCTGTGAGTAAAAGTTTGTCTCATCTTCTGTATTAACATGATTAATGTTTCATTTCTATTCTTTTGCAAAATGTTATCTAAATTGTTCTGTATGTTAAGAACTTTTATAAAAGGAATTTTTTATTAGATGTCCATGAAGAACATTTTATATGACTATAAGTCTTTAATGTTATTTGTCAGCTTAATTCAAATATACACTGTACATCTAATACATGTACTAGGTATAGATTGACCTAAGAGGCAATAATGCATTGACTGGTATCTTTATTTTCAGCTTGTATTGCCTGAGTATTTCATCCACATACTTTTCACATTCCTCTTCATCACAGCCATGGAATGGTTTACCGTTATCATCAATATTCCTCTTATCATCTACCATATTAGAAGGTAACTTAGTTTTTATCTGTGAAGTCAGTGAACATCATCTGATATTTACCATATTACATTATATTGACACACATGCATCGTTTGATAGAGAATGGCTAGCTCTCTACTTTCTTTTAGGGGTAGTCAAATAGAATTTTGCAGTGCTTGTCATCAGAAATGTTACCAGAAAAATTACTCATCCTATCCCGATGTTGACTTTATTTACTTTAACATTTAAAAACACTGTACATGCAGATGTAAATATACATTTCTATGTATTACTTAATTAAACATCCTAAGAATACTGTAAACAGTAATGCCACTTTTTCCAAGACAATTTAATTCTCAGCTGTTTTAATATTAATTAAGAGTTCAAAGTTTATTTTATTGATTGATTGATTGATTGATTGATTCTTTGAACAGTTGATTATTAAAATAATCAGTTGTATCTTTAGTGAAAGAGAGAATGATAACTTATTGAAACACTTTCAGGTATATAAACCGACCAGTTATGAGTGGGCCAGGTTTATATGATCCTACTACTATCATGAATGCTGATGAACTGAATAGAGCCCAGAAAGAAGGCTGGATCAAGCTAGCATTCTATCTCATCTCATTTTTCTATTACTTGTACAGGTAAGAAACATGACAGGGGAAGGGGTGAGGGGTGTAGATTATATACCAAAATCTGCTAGAATTGTCATCTTTAGGTTGCAGATGAGATATTTATAGTTCTTATTTGGGTGGCTGACAGATTCTGAAAATAATTTCCAGCAACAAATTCTTTGATGCATTTTCAACTGAAACATTTGAACTGAAATATTAATACATATTCTTAGATGTAAAACAAGCATGTATAATTTTTGCATTTGATTCCAGAAAAAATAATGATAAACTATTGATTTATTTAATTGATGTATTTAATTCACATTCATTAATATTCAAAACGTGTTAAATGTCAAAAGAGGAATGTCACTCCAAATTCTTATTTCCTGGATCAAAAGATCATATTTGAAGTTTTACAAAGACATGTATTATAAAAAAGATAAACATTTTTTTTTGCTCATATTCAAAAATGATTTTTTTTTTACCAGTAATCAGTAGTACACTGTATTTAAAATCAAATAAAATGCTGTAGAGCTTGTACAGTAAAACTCAGTTATAACGAAGTCATTAGGAATTGTGAAATTACTTCGCTATATCCGTAATTCGTTATAACGGTGTAAGAAATTCGCTATATCCGTAATTTCGCAGTATCCTTGTTCGTACTAAAGGAGTTTTACTGTATTGGTCTTTCAATGAAAAGTCATATTTCAAAAGACTTTCAGTGGTATTAAAAGAGAACATGTGTACTTTATTTCCAGAAATTATGTATGATAAACTATTTATGGATGCATTGATTAAAATATTAAATATTGGATATTTTTAGTATGATCTACACCCTTGTGTCTGGTTAGAGAGGAGCTGAAAACTTAGATTTTTACTTAAGAGTTTTGCGTGTGTGCATTGAGAACAAGACAAACAGTGATATGAGCCAGAGAAGAGGAAACATATATTTTCTGCCATACTTTTAACCTTTAAATCAAATTCATCATCCAAAGATGTTTTCTTTTTCTAAATTGATGTTTCATGGTGCAATATTGTCTTGTATTTGTCACGGTTTGTGTAACAGTATTTTTAAAACCTTTATATATAAATTTTATGTAGTGTGTATTGTCTCCCATTTAATTAAAGTAGGTTATTTAAAAGTATCAAGGTACCAAAGTACAATAAAAGTATCTCATCAATGAAGACGGGTTCATTTTAAAATGGCATAAACTTACTTGTGTGCCAATTATAATATGCTTCTATAATAGTCACAGAAGTATTATTTTAAAATGACTGTATTCATTTTAAAAAAAAGAAAATGAAATTTGTATTTTTTTTTCTCATTTTAAATATTTAGAGACAAGAGTTTGTTTAGTTACTTCTAGATGAAAATTAATGTATTATAAATTTCCTTTTAAAAAAATATGGCTTAACAAAAGAATTGTTTATTATGAGTAAAAGAGTCAGACACAAGTCACGAATGATGTTATATCAAAACAAACTACAAAAAAGTGTCTAGGATGTCCTGTATTAGAGGAAATTCTCCATCTCCTCAATATTGGCATTTTATCTTGTGAATTAAATTTAAAAAGTCATCGTCTGTATAGTTTTCATGGCTTATATTTTACTTGTGTCATTAGATGTATTTTTCTCTTCAGTTTTTACTTAAATCAGGAACAAATAATTTTATGTTTTATAGAAGTGTATAAAACATTTACATCACTTTTTTCCATGCTATTTTATGCTCTATGTTGCATTTGAACAATTTTAAATAAAATGAATGTGATTTTATTACATGATATTTTATTACCTCTTGCAAACTTGTTGTTTGTCAGTCAGCACATATATCACATTGTGTTATTTTAATTATAATGAAGAAAAGGAAGTTCCTTAGAACCCACCCACCCCAAATCCCAGCACAAAAAAGAGGATTGATTGATTCTTGTCTATTACTTTTAGACCTAGATGTGATCTCTATCTATTACTTGAAGACTTAGATTTGATCTCTGCCTTTTACTTGTAGACTTGGATGTGATCTCTGTTTCTTACTTGTAGACCTACATTTACATGTCATCTTTGTCTACTACTTGTAGATTTAGATGTGATCTCTGTGCACTACTTGTAGATTTAGATATGATCTCTGTTTATTACTTATAGACCTAGATGGGATCTCTGTCTATTACTTGTAGATTTAGATATGATCTCTGTTTATTACTTATAGACCTAGATGTGACCTCTGTCTATTAATTGTAGACCTACATGTGATCTCTCTCTATTGCTTGTAGACCTAGATGTGACCTCTGTCTATTACTTGTAGACCTACATGTGATCTCCGTCTATTAGTTGTAGACCTAGATGAGATCTCTGTCTATTGCTTGTAGACCTAGATGTGATCTCTGTCTATTACTTGTAGATTTAGATGTGATCTCTGTCTATTACTTGTAGACCTAGATATGATCTCTGTTTATTACTTATAGACCTACATGTGATCTCTCTCTATTGCTTGTAGACCTAGATATGATCTCTGTTTATTACTTATAGATCTAGATGGGATCTCTGTCTATTACTTGTAGACCTACATGTGATCTCTGTCTATTACTTGTAGACATAGATGAGATCTCTGTCTATTACTTGTAGACCTACATGTGATCTCTGTCTATTACTTGTAGACCTTGATGTGATCTCTATTACTTGTGGACCTACATGGGATCTATGTCTATAACTTGTTAACCTACATGTGATCTTTGTCTTTTTCTGTAAACCTAGATATGATCTCTGTGTCCGTCCATTACTTATAGACCTACATGTGATCTCTGTCTATTACTTGTAAACCTAAATGTGATCTCTGTCTATTACCTGTAAACCTAGATGTGATCTCTGTCCATTACTTGTAGACTTGGATGTGATCACTGGTCACTGTCTATTAATTGTAGACCTAGATGTGATCTCTTTCTTTACTGTAGACCTAGAATTGATCTCTTTTCATTACTTGTGGACTTAGATGTGATCTCTGCATACTACTTGAAGACTTAGATGTGATCTATGTCTATTACTTGTAGACCTAGATGTGATCTCTATCTATTACTTGAAGACTTAGATTTGATCTCTGCCTAGTACTTGTAGACTTAGATGTGATCTCTGTCTCTTACTTGTAGACCTACATATACATGTCATCTTTGTCTACTGCTTGTAGATTTAGATGTGATCTCCGTGCACTACTTGTAGATTTAGATATGATCTCTGTTTATTACTTATAGACCTAGATGGGATCTCTGTCTATTACTTGTAGACCTACATGTGATCTCTGTCTATTACTTGTAGACCTTGATATGATCTCTGTCTATTACTTGTAGACCTACATGTGATCTCTGTCTATTACTTGTAAACCTACATGTGATCTTTGTCTCTTTCTGTAGACCTAGATATGATCTCTGTGTCGGTCCATTACTTGTAAACCTAGATGTGATCTCTGTCTATTACTTTTAAACCTAGATGTGATCTCTGTCTATTACTTGAAAACCTAAAGATATGATCTCTGTCTATTACTTGTAGACCTACATGTGATCTCTGTCTATTACTCGTAAACCTACATGTGATCTTTGTCTTTTTCTGTAGACCTAGATGTGGTCTCTGTCTATTACTTGTAGACCTAGATGTGATCTCTGTCTATTACTTGTAGACCTACATGTGATCTCTGTCTATTACTTGTAGACCTAGATGTGGTCTCTGTCTATTACTTGTAGACCTAGATGTGACCTCTGTCTATTACTTGTAGACCTAGATGTGATCTCTGTCTATTACTTGTAGACCTAGATATGATCTCTGTTTATTACTTATAGACCTACATGTGATCTCTCTCTATTGCTTGTAGACCTAGATGTGATCTCTGTCTATTACTTGTAAACCTACATGTAACCTCTGTCTATTACTTGTAGATTTAGATGTGATCTCTGTTCTTTTCTTGTAGACCTAGATGTGATCTCTGTCATTTACTTGTAGACTTAGATGTGATCTCTGCATAGTACTTGAAGACTTAGATGTGATCTCTGTCTTTTACTTGTAGACCTAGATGTGATCTCTAACTATTACTTGTAGACTTAAATTTGATCTCTGCCTTTTATTTGTAGACTTAGATGTGATCTCTGCCTACTACTTGTAGATTTAGATATGATCTCTGTCTATTACTTGTAGACTAGATGTGACCTCTGTCTATTACTTGTAGACCTAGATATGATCTCTGTCTATTACTTATAGACCTAGATGTGATCTCTGTCTATTACTTGTAGACCTACATGTGATCTCTGTCTATTAGTTGTAGACCTAGATGTGATCTCTGCCTTCTACTTGTAGACCTTGATGTGATCTCTGCCTATTACTTGTAGACTAGATTTGATCTCTGCCTAATTTTTGTAGATTAGATGTGATCTCTGTCTCTTACTTGTAGACCTACATATAGATGTCATCTTTGTCTTTTATTTGTAGACTTATATGAGAACTCTGTCTAGTACTTGTAGAACTAGATACGATCACTGGTCACTGTCTATTACTTGTAGACCTAGATATGATCTCTGTGTCCGTCCATTACTTGTAAACCTAGATATGATCAATGTCTATTACTTATAGACCTAGATGTGATCTCTGGTCTCTGTCTATTACTTGAAGACCTAGATGTGATCTCTGTTTTTTTCTTGTAGACCTAGATATGATCTCTGACTATTACTTGTAGACCTAGATGAGACCTCTGTTTATTACTTGTAGACCTAGATGTGATCTCTGGTCTCTGTCTATTACTTGAAGACCTAGATGTGATCTCTGTCTATTACTTGTAGACCTTGATATGATCTCTGTCTATTACTTGTAGACCTAGATAGGATCTCTTGTTTCTTATTTCTCCCTGTAGACCTATACATGATTTCTTGTGTTAATCTGAAACTTATAAAAAGTTTATCTGAAACTTGTATGTAAACATGTTTCTATTTTGTGATATGATACTGTAAATCACTTCTTTTTTGCGAGAACTTTATTTTCGCGTAATTACGCGAGACGGTATGTTCGCGAAAATTTCATCCTCGCGTATAATAGAATTACTTAAGATTATATAGAGCAATAATCACAATTCAAGAAAATTTTGTCTTGCTAATAGATAGTCAATGACTATCTCGCAAAAATAACACGACACCTAATTTTCGCGAGCACACTGTCTCGCGTAATTACGCGAAAATAAAGTTCTCGCAAATAAAAAGTTATTTACAGTACCCCCCGCTGGGTTTTTCAGAAGTAAGTTTTTCCATAATAAAGATATGTATCAAGCATGAATTATGAAATTTTTCTTCCAGTAACCTTGAAGTTCCCCAAATGACCTTGGGTCAAGGTCACGACACACTCTTGGGTCATGGGCAGTCTTGTTTGAAATGAGAACCTACCAAGTTTATCCATAAGAAAGATATGGACCGGACACGATTATGAAATTTTTCTTCCAATGACCTTGAAGTTCCCCATATGACCTTGATCAAGGTCACAACAAACCATTGGGTCATGGGCTATCTTTGTGTGAAATGAGAACCTACCAAGTTTATTAATAAGAAAGATATGGACTGGACAGAATTATGAAATTTTTCTTCCAGTGACCTTGAACTTCCCCAAATGACCTTGGGTCAAAGTAATGACAAACCCTTAGGTCATGGGCAATCTTTGTGTGAAATGAGAACCTACCAAGTTAATCAATAAGAAAGATATTGACCAAACACGAATTATGATATTTTTCTTCCAGTGACCTTGAACTTCCCCAAATGACCTTGGGTCAAGGTCATGACACACCCTTAGTGATATATAGTACAGAAATTCATAACAAAATTAATTTAAGGAAGGGGGTAAGGCTTCACATTTTTATAAGCTTATATACATTCTGAAAAGTTGGATACATGTATTTAATATTTTTGAAATTTTTGAGCTAACTCTTACACAAAATGATTTGCAATAAGGAAGAAGAAAAACAAACAAGTGAAAATTGCCATGTGTCCATAATTTAAAGAGAAAGTTAACAGCTCTCTCTCTCTCTCTCTCTCTCTCTCTCTCTGAGTTTGTTCTATTGGTTCAGGATTTGGTCCACTGCTGCACACTAAGTTGAGTTTTCAAAGGTTTTTAATAAATTCCAGTTATTGTATATAAAATGCTCATGAAATCTTAAAATGTAACCCTTAAGAAAAAAAAAGCTTTGTACGTAGCTCCCTAAAGTGTATGGGGAATGTTCAAAAAGTTCATGGAAGATGTCAGTCGTTGTTCTAAATTTTCAATATGAGTACATTGACAAATATGAAAATATTTGTTTTGGTGATGTGTGGAGTTTCATTCTATCTGGTTAAATCTTATTAAAATCTGACCAAAATTGTTTGAGAAAAAACATTTTGAAAGAAATCACCACAACATCATTTATCTAAATCAAAAATTGAAAAACAGAACCATGGAAGTTAATAGTCAAGTGAATTTGTGTAACAATTATTATCAATATTGGATTCAACAGTAGGAGGAGTAGCTTATGAAAAATTGTTTCCAGACAGACAGACATATGGAGGAAAGCCTATTTATTATTGCATAAGCTCTTCAGGTCTCTGATCAGTGAGAGACCAACAGAGCTAGAATGCTGGAGTACCTCTTTTTTTCTGTTTTTCTTTCTGTTTCCTTTTGTTTTCCTCTTCCACGTCTGTCTGATACTGTAAGACTACACTTTTGTACAACCTCTTAAAGGGCTCTTGGTCAACAATGAATGTATAACAAGCATCTTGTGATTGGCAGTCAACATCTGAAGGAAAAAGTAGATTTCATTCAATCTGTCAGAGCTTATATTTTATTCTAAATTTCATTATTTTGCAGCTATATGGAAATTTATTTCACTTAAATGTTCATTAAATGGTGGACTAGAGCTTAGATAAGGGAAAGAGATTAAAACCCAATAAGTAGGTTCTCCAACAATCTGTTTTCACTTACCCAGTTTGCTCCACTGGACTTTAAAACATTTTACAAAATTCTGTTGGAGTTCCTTTAATATTCTGAAAACACATGCATTAATTATAAACACTATTCACTGTAAACACTATGAATCAGTACTTAAAAAAAAATTCATCTCTTTTTTAAAACATCCAAAAACAAAATCTTACCTCAAAGGTCTAATAATTGATTCTGAATCTGTGAAGCTGGATAAACCAATCATTTTAAGCTGCACAAGAAGTTCTGCTATATCTTCATAAGGCACCCAAGGGACTTGATTTTTTAATTTGTTAATATCAATTGTTTTCCATTCAAAGCTAGTCTCTGTAAAATTATCAGTGGAATGAAGAAACTCCTCCACCACCTGTGTAAAATAAAATGATCACCTCACCTACAGTGCTGTACTTGGATGGTGTGTAAATGAAACTGTGAGTGCTTATTCATTGTAATTATTTCCAGTGTGTACACTTCAAATTTTCAAAATATCCTCCCCCCAATCTTGTTGTCTCCATGACAAAAGTGTCAATCTATATCAAAACATTGAATTTCCAAAGATTTTTGCACCGTCCAAATGAATTAATAAACTTCATTTTTTTATTTTAAGAGAATATTATGTTGTACCTTTTTGTTTGGAAAAGAATGATTCTGTATGGCTTTTTCGTAACATCTCAGTTCTAATCTATGCTTTTCCTTCTCATGAAATACACCTCCACAGGAACATTTGACTTTTGAACTTTGATCACATGATATATTTAAATTACAGTCAGTGCATCCCTCCTTCTCATGCTGGTTCTTTGTCCCTGCAATAGAAAGAGGTCTTTTCAATTTGTCCTTGTACAACAAAAGGATGTCTTCTTTAATTTGCAAAATGAATCATCTCTACTTTTTAATTTTTATTTTAGAAATCCCTGTTTTATCAGTAAACTATGCAGAGTAGTTTACATGAAAAAAATAAATGGTACTATAGCTATTGAAAACATTAGCTTCTTAAAACAGTAAAATGCTTTCTTTGTTTGTCAATGTAAGCATAATAGTTGCAACTTTGAAGAACGATACATTACCCACATAAGCCTGATACAATTTTTTTTTCTGCATTACATGTAATTTCAACTGAAATTTTTTTTATTTACAAAGAAATGAGAACATTTTCTTGTTTGTAAATACAGTCAAGCTTTGTTATCTTGAACCTGATGGGACTGAGAAAAAACTTCACGATAACCGGGGATTCGAGATATCAAAGGTTAAATACTTGAAGAATATGTGATTGGGACTTCCAAATCACTTCAACATATCCATGGTATTTGAGATATCGAAGTTTGAGATACTGAAGTTCAACTGTACATGTAACATCTCTCTTTTGACCCAGGTAATTTAAAAATCTAGACTTAATTGTCAAAAAACAGGTAGTGAAAATTCCCTATGTTATGCACATTCTATAAATACAGATCAAGAAACAGAACACTTTTTTGTGCACAGAAAATGTACACTTGATTTCATTTGTGGTGCTATCGTACAACAGATTCTGACCTTTGTGTAGACATTATTTACAACAGGCCTCTAACCTTTGAGTTGATATTGTTTACTATGGGTCTCTAATCTTTATGTTGACATATATTGTTTACTATGGGCCTCTTATCTAACTGTTTGACATTGTTAACAATGGGCCTCTAACCTTTGTGTTGACATTGTTTACTATGGGCCTCTTATCTAACTGTTTGACATTGTTAACAATGGGCCTTTAACCTTTGTGTTGACATTGTTAACAATGGGCCTCAAACCTTTGTGTTGACATTGTTTACTATGGGTCTCTAACCTTTGTGTTGATATTGTTTACAATGGGCCTCTAAACTTTATGCTGACATTTTTTACAATGGGCCTCTAACCTTTGTGTTAACATTGTTTACAATGGGCCTCTAATCTTGGGCTGACATATATTGTTTACTATGGGCCTCTAAACTTTGTGTTGATATTGTTTACAATATGTCTCTTACCTTTATGTTGATATTGTTTACAATGGACCTCTAACCTTTGTGTTGACATTGTTTACAATGGGCCTATAACATTTATGTAGACATTGTTTACAATGGGCCTCTAACCTTTGTGTTGACATTGTTTACAATGGCCTCTAACCTTTGTGTTGACATTGTTTACAATGGGACTCTAACCTTTGTGTTGACATTGTTTACAATGGGCCTATAACCTTTATGTTGACATTGTTTACAATGGGCCTTTAACCTTTGTGTTGACATTGTTTACAATGGGCCTCTAACCTTTGTGTTGACATTGTTTACTTTGGGTCTCTAACCTTTGTGCTGACATTGTTTACAATGGGCCTTTAACCTTTATGTTGACATTGTTTACAATGGGCCTCTAACCTTTATGTTGACATTGTTTACAATGGGCCTCTAACCTTTTATTGACATTTATTGTATACAATTGGCCTCATACCTTTGTGTTGACATTGTTTACAATGGGCCTTTAACCTTTGTGTTGACATTGTTTACAATGGGCCTCTAACCTTTATGTTGACATTGTTTACAATGGGCCTCTAACCTTTGTGTTGACATTGTTTACAATTGGCCTCATACCTTTGTGTTGACATTGTTTACAATGGGCCTCTAACCTTTGTGTTGACATTGTTTACAATGGGCCTCTAACCTTTGTGTTGACATTGTTTACAATGGGCCTCTAACCTTTTATTGACATTGTTTACAATGGGCCTCTAAACTTTATGTTGACATTGTTTACAATGGGCCTCTAACCTTTTATTGACATTTATTGTATACAATGGGCCTCTAACCTTTGTGTTGACATTGTTTACAATGGGCCTCTCTTTTCTCTGTTGATGTTGACAGTCTCTGCAATTCTTTATTTGTTCTCCAGCCTGTTATCCTGAGGGTAGAATATGTATACAATTTTAAATGTTTCATATACTGTAAATGTATTATATTTAGCATGTACAATATTTGGCGGAAATTGATTTTTGAACAAGTTAGTGCAGATTTGATTTAGCGCATTTCTTAATGTTCATATTAATGTATATATGCTTAAGACATTTAGTGTTGTACTTGAATTAGCGAAAGTTTGTCTTATATGTAGTCATTTTCTTCTTATCATTACATACATGTTTTTAATTAGAATCTCTTCCAAACATTTTCTTCAACTACATACTGTGAAATCAATAATTTTCATGGGAGTTTAATTTTCTCCGTTTCCGAGGTATGAAGAGAGCCACAATTTCACATCCATCACGAAATGTAAAATGTTACATACATTATTTGAACTACTCAACAATCATTCATCCATGAAATCAAATCCTTATCAACCAAAAGTTTTTTCTCAAACCACAAAAAAATCACCCCAAGAAAATAATGTGATTTTTCAGTGTTTAATCAGAGTCTACTCTAGACATTTTCTTCATACTACATTTTTAATCAAAATATCTTTTAGACATTTTCTTCACACTACACATTAAACCTAAATATTCCCATCAAACTTTCTTACCAGACACTTGTTTATTGGATTAGAGTCTTGTCTTTACCTTGTTAATGGATCTTGCTGATTGCGTTTAATTTCTCTAAACAATTCCTGAGCTTTCTCTATTCCAATATCTCTCAATCCTTTGTCATAGTCACAACCAACTAGCATTGCCATAGCAACCAAGGTCTCCCTTGTCAGCTCAAGTTTATTTTCAGTATCGCTCATGTCATAGACATCAACTAAATATTCATGCTATAAAAAGAGAACATCATTTGAAAAGAATTTTTTTTTACAATTTGTGTATATATACCTGCAATAATTTTAAATAATGTTTTGGGATTTATTTTTCAATTTTGTTTTTCGAAAATGGTTACCATTAATGTTATATTTGATTACAGTAAAACTCAGTTATAACATAGTCACTTGGACCTATAAAATTACTTGGCTAAAATCGGTAGTTTGTTATATCCATAGAAGGAATTCATTAAATTTATATAGCTGAGGATCCATGATAACTTTGCTTTATCTGTGAATTTGCAATATCAGTGTTCATACTAAACAAGTTTTACTGTATTTGTTATTGCTGTTCTTTACAATAAAGAATGCTCTAAATCTTGCCTTGTTTAATACATGTAAATTTTTGTATACAACTTTGCCTCCATAAAGAAAGGCATCCGCATCTTCAGTGAGGATACCGTCAACTTTCTGAAACATTAAAATTTATACAAGGTCCATAAGCTAGATTTACTGAGACACTAAGTTTTAAATACAGTGGAGCTTCATTTATCTGGACTTTTTGGTTCCTAGTCAATTGTCCGGCTATGTGAAGCGTCCGGATATCTGAATTACTCATTAAACAAAACAAAAAAATTAACATTAAAAAAATCCATTCCGATGAAAAATCGTCCGGAAACTGAAGCATCCAGATATCTGGCGTCCGAATATCTGCAGGTCCACTGTAAATCACACATGTATATGCATTAATTACCTCAACCATAACATCTACGTGTGTGCATACTTAAGATATTTCTTCAATTTAACATTAGTTTATTTGAGTAAACTGATATTTTAAGAGATATCATTTATTTATGAATTCAGTTTTTCTAAAAAAATCATTATTGTTGTTCAAGTTGTTATAGATCGTTTTTGAATCCTGCTTGTTAAATTTAATGTATATCAAGATGGAATATATAAAGTTTGAAGTAAAATCATATGTCTTAAATGAAGCAAAATGGAAGACTTTTGTCCAGCTTACCCCAGAGTTGTTTAACCAGGCACAGTAGGCCTCCGCTTCTCCTGGTGCCTGAAAACAAGGCAACCCAAGGCCTTCTAACACAGCAAAACACTGTCAAATACACAAAGTAGACTACTGAGATTTTATATATGCCTGAATACAAGGTAACCCAAGGCCTTCTAACACAGCAAAACACTGTCAAATACACAAAGTAGACTACTGAGATTTTATATATGCCTGAATACAAGGCAACCCAAGGCCTTCTAACACAGCAAAACACTGTCAAATACACAAAGTAGACTACTGAGATTTTATATATGCCTGAATACAAGGAAACCCAAGGCACTCTAACACAGCAAAACACGGTCTAATACACAAAGTATACTACTGAGATTTATATATGGGTTAATAGACTTTTCTCTTCATACTTCTTATATTTAAGATATTCAAACGAATATGAGAGCAATCAGAGACATGGTATTACTGTAAATCACTTTTTATTTGCGAGCACTTTATTTTTCACGTAATTACGCGAGACAGTGAGCACGCGAAAATTTCATTCTCACGTATAATAGTATTCCTTAAGATTATATAGAGAAATATTAACAATTCGTGAAAATTATGTCTCAATTATAAAGAGTCAATGACTAACTCGCGAAAATATAGTTATCTACAGTACCTCAATCAGAGACATGGAATTACCTCAACCAAGAATTATCCCCCCCCCAACACCGCTGCCTCCACCCCATCCACCACCAAATACACATATAAACCTGACTTACTGGCAGAAGTTATGTGTTCATTAATCATAGAACAGAATAAACTAATTATCATACAGTGTTAATATTGGGTTATTCTTTCCCCTTTTCTTCTTGTACCTTTTCAGCGATTGAATTAAACCACTGTCTGTGTGGCTTGCTGGGTGCAAATCCATCTTTACTGCGAGCCAATATTGTCTCTCTCTTACACTCAGGGGCTACTCCATCAGCAATAAATACCAGCTTTACTCCGGTCTTCATCAGCCGAGTCGTTCTCTGGTACAATGTCCTAAAAATACAGGTAAAACAATGCAGTCTGATTACAAAAAGCTACAGAGATGGGAATTCTGTGACTGGACCGAACAAACCGAAGATACAGAGTACACAAGTCATGAAGAAAGATGAAGGTTTATTTGGTTAGATCTGATATACCTGAGATATTGCAGGTGACAGAGATCTTTGATTAGATCTCACAAACCTGAGATATAACAGGTAAAAGAGATCTTTGATTAGATCTTACATAACTGAGATTTTGTTTTAATTGATCTGATTTACCTAAGATCTTGATTTTCAATATGGGTCTGATTTACCTGAGATATGATTTGGTGTACCTGAGATATAGGTGAGGAACAGTTTGATTACTTCTGAATTCTACGATCCATCCACTGAGGTCTACTGCCAGGGTTTTTCCTGCCAAAGATTTCACAGGGACAGACTTCTGTGCCACAGGGGACAAGACTTTCCACAGATCCTTCACACCCATCTCAGTTGTGAAGCTGAAAGAAATACCATATTTAGAACAGTTTTATAAATGTCTATGTTTGTTTATCATAATTAATTAATGTTGCAGCTTTTGCAGAAAAAATATTGTATATTGTATTCATTTACCATTTTTCATGAACATACATGTGTAAACAAGTACAATGGTAGCATATGATGTAGTAATCGTATGTACACCTACATGAGAGTTTATATACATGAAGGCCCAATTTTTAGACTATACCTTCTTTTGACCACGAGTTATTTGACTGTTTTCACAAAAACACTTATTAATAAATCTGCGCTCTTGTTTGCATTTTGATGTACCAGGAAGATATTCACTTGGCCTTGCTCCAGTCCAGTTCGGGAAAAATTGTTTACTTCTTTTCGGAATACTTCTTTGAAACGGCAGGATATGTAGAACCTAGATGTATTCCGGAGTGTGACTAAAATGGGTAGCGAAACCCGGGCCGGGCCGGGATTTTCGATAATGCCTCCACCCCATCCACCACCAAATACACATATAAACCTGACTTACTGGCAGAAGTTATGTGTTCATTAATCATAGAACATAATAAACTAATTATCATACAGTGTTAATATTGGGTTATTCTTTCCCCTTTTCTTCTTGTACCTTTTCAGCGATTGAATTAAACCACTGTCTGTGTGGCTTGCTGGTTGCAAAGCCATCTTTACTGCGAGCCAGTATTGTCTCTCTCTTACACTCAGGGGCTACTCCATCAGCAATAAATACCAGCTTTACTCCGGTCTTCATCAGCCGAGTCGTTCTCTGGTACAATGTCCTAAAAATACAGGTAAAACAATGCAGTCTAATTACAGCAAAGAGATGGGAATTCTGTGACTGGACCGAACAAACCGGAGTTACAGAGTACACAAGTCATGAAGAAAGATGAAGGTTTATTTGGTTAGATCTGATATACCTGAGATATTACAGGTGACAGAGATCTTTGATTAGATCTCACAAACCTGAGATATAACAGGTAAAAGAGCCCTTTGATTAGATCTGACATAACTGAGATTTTGTTTCAATTGATCTGATTTACCTAAGATCTTGATTTTCAATTAGGTGTGACATACCTGAGAGTTTGAATGGGTCTGATTTACCTGAGATATGATTTGGTGTACCTGAGATATAGGTGAGGAACAGTTTGATTACTTCTGAATTCCACGATCCATCCACTGAGGTCTACTGCCAGGGTTTTTCCTGCCAAAGATTTCACAGGGACGGACTTCTGTGCCACAGGGGACAAGACCTTCCACAGATCCTTCACACCCATCTCAATTGTGAAGCTGAAAGAAATACCATATTTAGAACAGTTTTATAAATGTCTATGTTTGTTTATCATAATTAATTAATGTTGCAGCTTTTGCAGAAAAAATATTGCATATTGTATTCATTTACCATTTTTCATGAACATACATGTGTAAAAAGTACAATGGTAGCATATGATGTAGTAATCGTATGTACACCTACATGAGAGTTTATATACATGAAGGCCCAATTTTTAGACTATACCTTCTTTTGACCACGAGTTATTTGACTGTTTCACAAAAAAACTTATTAATAAATCTGCGCTCTTGTTTGCATTTTGATGTACCAGGAAGATATTCACTTGGCCTTGCTCCAGTCCAGTTCGGGAAAAATTGTTTACTTCTTTTCGGAATACTTCTTTGATACGGCAGGATATGTAGAACCTAGATGTATTCCGAGTGTTCTAAAAATGGCGGACAACAGATTGGACACGCAAATCGAGAAGTTGACACAAGCGATTAAATTAACACAAAAACTCAGGGCCAGCGTCTCTAAAGTTTTTACAGACCTTTCTGATGGCTTTCAAGCACCGACAGGAGACGAGAAAGCGCTGCTAAATAAGCTTCAGAAGTCTCTCACAGCTGTAAATGATAATCTGGGGTACGATTATGTTTATATTTCGAATTTCCTCTTTTTTACAGACCTTTCTGATGGCTTTCAAGCACCTACAGGAGACGAGAAAGCGCTACTAAATAAGCTTCAGAAGTCTCTCACAGCTGTAAATGATAATCTGGGGTAATGTTTATATTTCGAATTTCCTCGGCCTTATTTATTCGGAAAAAAACTGACACATAATATAGCTATGGAACATGATTTTTAAAGGCACTTCTCAGATTGAAAAGCAATGCTTTAGGAACGACTTTACTTTACCGGTCCCCAGAAAAATGCGCTAAAATGTAGTGTCGCCGAAGGCGACTTCAGTATATATGAGATCGCGTGAGCGATGGAAAAAAATTTTAAATACGAGTTTTTTTGGCCTTTTGACCCCAAAATTGAATTCTACGGTTAAAAGTTTAGTTTAAAACTTTGTTTTTAAACAAAGTTTTTAACCTCGTTCTCTGAAAAAAAATAATAAACGATGTTTATTCATGGAAAAAATGGACAAAAAATAATTCTGAACGAAGCGCGTGCGGCGCATGCTTAGTGTCATTTCTTTCGGACTTAGTCAATCTTCCATGTAAACAAACGAAGGAAATGCCTATGAATCTGAATTATGATCTTGGAAAAATTACAGAAACGACTGAATTTCTTAACTTAACTAAAAGAACGATTCACTAACCCTAATCCATTGGATGGTATGCAAGGACTAAGACGTTCAGACGAAATCTCCCGGGCAGATGCTAAACTAACCCTAATCAGTCGAATAATGTGGGAGGACTAACCCTAATCTCTCGGATGGACGCGAGACTAACCAAAATCAGTCGAATACTAGTGCAAGGACTAACCCTAATCTCTCAGGTGGGTGCAAGACTAACCCTATAATCAGTCGAATAGTGTGCAAATTTAACCCATTTCGGTTTAGTGACGTAGTTGTTACGTCATAGTCCAATGAGCGCGAGGATCTTGCGGATCTGGGGACCGGTAAAGTAAAGTCTACCCATGCTTTATATTTAAGAGCCTTCAAAACCATTTCCAAAACAGTTTCATTTTTCAAAATCGGTTGAAAAATAAAAAAGTTATGATATTTTTTATGTTTTTATCTTTTCCTATCTTGAAACAAAAAGTGTTGCCATTTTTTAAAAAATTCAAAGGGACAAAATCTACTAAGCTGCAGTTCTTTATTTAATGCAGATTACTTCAAAATAAGTATGTAAACAAAAAAATATGTATTTGAATTGTTTTGTGGTGTATATAATATATTTATAACATGAAAATCAAATATTATATGGTTGCCAGAAATTTTAAGCTCGAAATGAAAATATGTTTTCAACCTCTTTTTCATTCTTTGCAAGATAGAAACTTGTTAACATGATCAGATATTACTGCAATTGCATGATTTATTTTTATTCTGACATGTTCAGGAAGATACATGACTCTATTCTAAATCCAATAATTTCTTATTAACCTACTTTTATACATTTCATATGTTGTTTCTCTTAGTCAGATGTGATATACAAAGTTCTGCTTGATTGTACTGTAATTTCTAAGTTTAATTTAAAGTAATGGTTAATTTTAACTTATATGAAGTAAATCAAATTGATCTGTATTCTGTAGTTTGATATGGATAAGCTTGGCTTGATAGGTGGAGGGGGGGGGTGTAATGATATGCTAGTTGGAACGATCAATCAAGTAAAATATCATTTCTTGAGTGTATTTGTGTATTTAGAAAACCATCTTCAATAATTTTTATGTAGACAAAGATGACATGTATATGTAGGTCTACAAGTAAGAGACAGAGATCACATCCAAGTCTACAAATAAAAGGCAGAGATCAAATTTAAGTCTACAAGTAATAGTTAGAGATCACATCTAGGTCTACAAGTAAAAGACAGAGATCACATCTAAAACTACAAGTAGTATGCAGAGATCACATCTAAGTCTACAAGTAAATGACAGAGATCACATCTTGGTCTACAAGAAAAAAACAGAGATCACATCTAAGTCTACAAGTAATAGACAGAGGTTACATGTAGGTTTACAAGTAATAGACAGAGATCACATCTAGGTCTACAGAAAAAGACAAAGATCACATGTAGGTTTACAAGTAATAGACAGAGATCACATGTAGGTCTACAAGTAATAGAAAGAGATCATATCTAGGTTTACAAGTAATAGAGATCACATGTAGGTCTACAAGTAATAGGATTGATTGATTCTTGTCTATTACTTTAAGACCTAGATGTGACCTCTGTCTTTTACTTGTAGACCTAGATGTGATATCTCTCCATTATTTGTAGACTTGGCTATGATCACTGGTCACCGTCTATTACTTGAAAACCATGATATGATCTCTGTCTGTGTCTATTACTTGTAGACTTGGATATGATCACTGGTCACTGTCTATTACTTGTAGACCTAGATGTGATCTCTGTCTATTACTTGTAGACTTGGATATGATCACTGGTCACTGTCTATTACTTGTAGACTTGGATATGATCACTATACTCTGTCTATTACTTATAGACTTAGATGTGATCTCTGTTTTTTACTGTAGACCTAGATGTGATCTCTCTCCATTACTTGTAGACTTGGATATGATCACTGGTCTCTGTCCATTACTTGTAGACTTGGATATAATCACTTGTCACTGTCTATTACTTGTAGACCTAGATGTGAGCTCTATCTATTACATGAAGACTTAGATTTGATCTCTGCATTTACTTGTAGACTTGGATGTGATCTCTGTCTCTTACTTGTAGACCTACATATACATGTCATCTTTGTCTACTACTTGTAGATTTAGATGTGATCTCTGTGCACTACTTGTAGATTTAGATATGATCTCTGTCTATTACTTATAGACCTAGATGTGACCTCTGTCTATTACTTGTAGACCTAGATGTGATCTCTGTCTATTACTTGTAGACCTACATGTGATCTCTGTCTATTACTTGTAGACCTAGATAAGATCTCTGTCTATTACTTGTAAACCTACATGTGATCTTTGTCTATTACTTGTAAACCTACATGAGATCTCTGTCTATTACTTGTAGACCTAGATGTGATCTCTGTCTATTACTTGTAGACCTTGATGTGATCTCTGTCTATTACTTGTAGACCTACATGTGATCTATGTCTATTACTTGTAAACCTACATGTGATCTTTGTCTTTTTCTGTAGACCTAGATATGATCTCTGTGTCCGTCCATTACTTGTAAATCTAGATGTGATCTCTGTCTATTACTTTAAAACCTAAATGTGATCTCTGTCTATGACTTGTAAACCTAGATGTGATCTCTGTCCATTACTTGTAGACTTGGATGTGATCACTGGTCACTGTCTATTACTTGTAGACCTAGATAAGATCACTGGGGTCTCTGTCCATTACTTGTAGACTTGGATATGATCACTGGTCTTTTTCTATTACTTATAGACCTAGATGTGATCTCTTTCTTTACTGTAGACCTAGAATTGATCTCTCTCCATTACTTGTAGACTTGGATGTGATCACTGGTCACTGTCTATTACTTGTGGACTTAGATGTGATCTCTGCATACTACTTGTAGACTTAGATGTGATCTATGTCTATTACTTGTAGACCTAGATGTGATCTCTATCTATTACTTGAAGACTTAGATTTGATCTCTGCCTTTTACTTGTAGACTTGGATGTGATCACTGCCTCTTACTTGTAGACCTACATATACATGTCATCTTTGTCTACTACTTGTAGATTTAGATGTGATCTCCGTGCACTTCTTGTAGATTTAGATATGATCTCTGTTTATTACTTATAGACCTAGATGGGATCTCTGTCTATTACTTGTAGACTTAGATGTGATCTCTGTCTATTACTTGTAGACTTAGATGTGATCTCTGTCTATTACTTGTAGACCTAGATGTGATCTCTCTCTATTGCTTTTAGACCTAGATGTGATCTCTGTCTATTACTTGTAAACCTACATGTAACCTCTGTCTATTACTTGTAGACTTAGATGTGATCTCTGTTTTTTTCTTGTAGACCTATATGTGATCTCTGTCATTTACTTGTAGACTTAGATGTGATCTCTGCATACTACTTGTAGTTTTAGATGTGATCTCTGTCTTTTACTTGTAGACCTAGATGTGATCTCTAACTATTACTTGTAGACTTAAATTTGATCTCTGCCTTTTATTTGTAGACTTAGATGTGATCTCTGTCTCTTACTTGTAGACCTACATATACATGTCATCTTTGTTTACTATTTGTAGACCTAGATGTGATCTCTGTCTATTACTTGTAGACCTAGATGTGAGCTCTATCTATTACTTGAAGACTTAGATTTGATCTCTGCCTTTTACTTGCATGTGGACTTGGATGTGATCTCTGTCTCTTACTTGTAGACCTACATATACATGTCATCTTTGACTACTACTTGTAGATTTAGATGTGATCTCTGTGCACTACTTGTAGATTTAGATATGATCTCTGTCTATTACTTATAGACCTAGATGTGACCTTTGTCTATTACTTGTAGACCTAAATGTGATCTCTGTCTATTACTTGTAGACCTAGATGTGATCTCTGTCTCTTACTTGTAGACCTAGATGTGATCTCTGTCTATTACTTGTTAACCTACATGTAACCTCTGTCTATTACTTGTAGACTTAGATGTGATCTCTTTCTATTACTTGTAGACCTACATATAGATGTCATCTTTGTCTTTTATTTGTAGACTTATATGTGAACTCTGTCTAGTACTTGTAGACCTAGATACAATCACTGGTCACTGACTATTACTTGTAGACCTAGATATGATATCCGTGTCCGTCCATTACTTGTAAACCTAGATATGATCAATGTCTATTACTTATAGACCTACATGTGATCTCTGGTCTCTGTCTATTACTTGAAGACCTAGATGTGACCTCTGTCTATTACATGTAAATCTAGATGTTATCTCTGTCTATTACTTGTGGACCTAGATATGATCTCTGACTATTACTTGTAAACCTAGATGAGACCTCTGTTTATTACTTGTAGACCTAGATGTGATCTCTGGTCTTTACGTGAAAAGTATTAAAAGGGGACAATTGTGTCGGTATATACTCATGTTATTTGATTCGCTCCCTATAATTTACCTTGATCATTTGAAAAATGATCATTTTAAGAATGAAACCCCCAAAAAATCCAAGCCCCATTTTTATCTGAATGACCCCCAGGGAAAATCTCCCCTTTCAGAGGCTTTTTAGAATGTTGCATCTGTATATATATACTCATGTTATTTGATTCGCTACCTGTTCTTCATATATATTTAAAACGAACCCTTTTCCTTTGAAAATCTCCCCTTTTATAAAATTTAAGAATGTTGTCTCTGTATATATATACCCATGGCATTTCATTCGTCACCCATTCTTCATATATATGAACGATTATCTAAAGAATCCAGCATTGGACCTCTCTCTCTCTCTCTCTCTCTCTCGTATTATTTTATTTCCTGAAATAGTAGTCAATACTACTAAATATTCGAAAATAATAATATAAACTGTATAACATCATTAGAATCCCTCTTATATAAGAAATGACGTTAACGTGTACAACGTCAAACTTATTCCATTCGCGAAGCGAATAACATGATTATGCCTAAATCACATGCACTTGAGGTGTGGATACCCTCTCCCGTTAAATAAACAAAAAAAATTACAATTCAAGATCCTAAAATTATATGTCTCTGGTTAAAATTCTAAAAAAAATTAGACTCTTTAACTTTAACTACATTGTGTATTCTTGCCACAATCCAATGCAATTGTTAACTTAATTGGTAAAGAAACTATATACATGATGACACGGGTCACTGTTGGTATCTTAGTTTGCAAGCAGAGTAAGTTGTCCAGTGCTGGAGATTTTGAATATAGTTGTTCTATTTCTGCATTGATATGGTAAGAATATCAGTTAGTGACTGTTTCTAGTTCCTTGTTTGTTTGACCAGTAGATGACCAATTGTTTTCACCATCATAATTGTGTATTACATATTTTTTTTTAATATGTTTTACGGTGTGACCTTTGGGGCGAGCGCAATTATTTACTATCAAAAACCTAAAACACTTAAATCACAACTTAAACTTATACTGCCTATCCTCGGTTCATACTAAAAAAAAAAAAGAAAAAGGGAGAACAAAACAAAATATTAAAAAAGAAATCACTTCCCATGCATTGGGAGCAAGATTCCAAACTTCTCAGAATTTTCCAACAAAATAGGAAATACCTGAGCTGTTTAAGGGACGAAAGTTACTGATGATTTAGACGCAAACGATAGTTTTTATGGCATGGAAATTTCATTAAATTATTCTTTGTAATTTTTCCAAGTAAGCTGTTGCTATGTTTAAAGGTACTTGGACACAGATTTGAAGTTAATATTTTCTCCCAAAAACTGTATAATATCACAAATTATATATTTCTATAGCATTTCACACAAAAATTAATCAAAAATATTATTTCTTTTAAAAGTTATTAAAACTTCAAAATTTTTGGCAGGTTTGATTGACACATCCTTGCACTTTCTCAAATTTTAACTTTATTCTTAATCCTTAGGAAAAGTGGCAATCTTGTTGTGTGAAAGTGAGAAATATTAAAACTTTAATCCAGAAAAATAATTTTATTCAGAGTAGAAATGTAAGAAAGCAAAACCTCTTCAAAAGTATCGTCATTCCGAGCTAAGTGCTGTGTGCAAATCGATCACACTCGTGTTATGTACACAGTTTTTTTAAACAGGACAAGAGCTCTGTTATTGTTGACTGTTTATGATTCACCGGGTGCATTCAATTGTCGAAGTCTGCTCACCAAAACTGCTCGGACTGAGAATATATTGTGCGTTTGTATTGCTTTCGAACATGTCTACTCTGAATTTTCTGGATTATAGTATTAATATTTTCATTTATACACAACAAGATTGCCACTTTTCCTAAGTATTAAGAGTAAAATTAAAATTTGTGAAAGTGCAAGGATGTGTCAATCAAACCCGCCAAAAAATTTGAAATTTTAATAACTTTTAAATTTAATAAGATTTAAATCAATTTTTGTGTGATAAGCTATTAAAATATATAAGTCGTAATATTATAGAGAAAAAATTAACTTCAAATCTGTGTCCTTTAAATACCTTTAAACGACCATGTTGCTATGCACCGCAAAGGATTATTGGGAGTTTGGAATTTTTTCACGTGGACTCATAAAAATTTCTTGGAACAATGTGCAGATTTCAACCCGAATTTCCTCCATTCGTACACGTTAGTCTATTGAGCTCGCTATAACTGAAAATTTCGGTAAAATTGAAAAGTATGCGCACTCCTGTGATTTTATTCAATGGTATTGTTTTCTTCAGAGATTTGGAAAAGTTGGCTCCAAATATTCACAGCACAACAAACATCCCTCCTTTATTACTGAACAGCACTGGTCTCCTGGGGCTGGACCCCGCCACAGATAAATCAGGCATCGCTACCCAGCTACATCACACTCACAAATGGACCAACAAGGTGAGACATGTGTCTGCTGTATTTGGCAACAATTGCAAAGTCAGGGGGCACATCACACCCTTAAAATTAATGTCTGATACTAATGTAAGTGCTAGCATGATTTTAAGACTCCTAAGTATGGATTCAAATAATGAGCAAAGAATTTTTTAGGCACAACAAAACAAACATTCTATCTTAAAATCTTACAAATGTTTCAATAAGAAGTTATTATAACTTGCCTCAATGGTTTTTTAGCTCACCTGAGCTGAAAGCTCAAGTGAGCTTTTCTGATCACATTTTGTCCGGCGTCCGTCTGTCTGTCTGTCTGTCCTCTGTCTGTCTGTAAACTTTTCACATTTTCGACTTCTTCTCAAGAACCGCTAGGCCAATTTCAACCAAATTTGCCACAAAGTATCCTTAGGTGAAGGGGATTCAAGTTTGTTCAAATGAAGGGCCACACCCTCATTCAAGGGGAGATAATTGGGAATTAATGAAAATTTGGTGGCATATTTTAAAAATCTTCTTCTCAAGAACCACTGTGCCAGGAAAGATGAAACTTATGGGGAAACATCCTCAGGTAGTGTAAATTCAAGTTTGTTCAAATCATGACCCCCGGGATAGGGCGGGGCCAAAATGGCCGACCAAAGTTTTACATAGAAATATATAGGAAAATTCTTTAAAAATCTTCTTCTCAAGAATGACAAAGCCATAATTCATCATATTTATATGGAAGCATGCTCAGGTAGTGTAGATTCAAATTTGTTCAAATCATGACCCCCTGGGGTAGGGCGGGGCCAAAATGGCCGACCGAAGTTTTACATAGAAATATATAAGAAAATTCTTTAAAAATCTTCTTCTCAAGAATGACGAAGCCATGATTCATCGTATTTATATGGAAGCATGCTCAGGTAGTGTAGATTTAAGTTTGTTCAAATCATGACCCTCTGGGGTAGAGCTGGACCAAAATGGCCGACCGAAGTTTTACATAGAAATATATAGGAAAATTCTTTAAAAATCTTCATCTCAAGAATGACAAAGCCATAATTCATCATATTTATATGGAGGCATGCTCAGGTAGTGTAGATTCAAGTTTGTTCAAATCATGACCCCCGGGGTAGGGCGGGGCAAAAATGGTCGACCTAAATTTTACATAGAAATATATAGGAAAATTCTTTAAGAATCTTCTCCTCAAGAATGACAAAGCCTTAATTCATCATATTTATATGGAAGCATGCTCTGGTATAGTAAATTCAAGTTTGTTCAAATCATGAGCCCCCTGGGGTAGGGCGGGGCCAAAATGGCCGACCAAAGTTTTACATAGAAATATATAGGAAAATTCTTTAAAAATCATTTTCTAAAAAATAGCAAATCCATGATTGGTCATCGGACTACTTTTGAATTTAAACTTTGCAATAAAAAGCTATTTTCTACTTTTTCCTACCCTTAGTGCTCAGGTGAGCGATGTGGCCCATGGGCCTCTTGTTTTCTTTGTTAATTTATGATGAGCACAAATTAGTTTCCTAGATATTCATGATTTTTTTTCTATTTATTAGGTACACAAACTTGGGGATTACTCAGCACAATTTTTAGGAACCAATCAACTAAAGAGAACAAATCAGGGTCCTGTGGGCCAATCCAAGCGCATGAGGCGACCAGAGCCCACTATACACCGCGTACCGGAAAACATGTAAGTACACCTAGGCCTATATGAAGGATTTAGCTTCCAATACCATAATGTGGCCTATATTAAAGGAATAAATATCATCCCATTTTAGCTTACCTGAGCCAAACACTAAAATAACTCTGTTTGGTGTTTGCTGTTCTCATCATTGTTGTAAACTTGTTATAATTTCATCTTTATCTCCAGAACCAATGTTTTTAACCAAATATAACCAAGAGTAACCTTGGATGAAGGGGATTCAAATTTGTTCCAAAGAACAGATACATCCTTTTTTAAGAGGAGATAATTAAGACAAACAAATTTTAAAAATTTTAAAAATTTTCCTAAGAATTGCAAGGACAGGAAAGATCTAAGCTTTTTGATATCAAGGGTAGAGTGGGGCCACTTTGGGCAGGCAAAGCTTTTCAAAAATATAAAAGAAAATCTTTTATTAAACTCTTTTCTTCACAAACAGCAATATCATAATTTTCGTAGTTGACCCCTATGATAGGGTGAAGCTACAATGGGCAATCAAACATATACATAGGAATATGTAGGAAAAAGAAACTTTTGATAAAGAAAAAAATGGCCATAGTAACTCAGGTGAGCACTCTGGCCTTGGACTTTTGTTTTATTTCCAAATTTAATTATGATTATGTGCAAATGATTTGGTTGCAGAAATATCCAGCAACTGGTTACAACAGTTGACAGGAGCTATCCAGACATGTCTGTATCACTGATTAGACCCATGGGAAATAGCACAGTTTTACAGGTAGGGAAATAGTACAGTACTACAGGTAGGGAAATAGTACAGTCCTACAGGTACCGTAGGGAAATAGTACAGTCCTACAAGTAGGTATCAAGTCTGTATCACTGATTAGACCCATGGGAAATAGTACAGTCTGACAGGTAGGGAAATAGTACAGTCCTACAGGTAGGGAAATAGTACAGTCCAACAGGTAGAGAAATAGTACAGTCCTACAGGTAGGGAAATAGTACAGTCCTACAGGTAGAGAAATAGTACAGTCCTACAGGTAGGGAAATAGTACAGCCCTACAGGTAGGGAAATAGTACAGTCCTACAGGTAGGGAAATAGTACAGCCCTACAGGTAGGTATCGAGTCTGTATCACTGATTAGACCCATGGGAAATAGTACAGTCCAACAGGTAGGGAAATAGTACAGTCCTAAAGGTGAAGGACACAGGTGCCATGTACAGCAAAACTCGTTTTGTTTGAACACACTGCGAATTCACGAATATAGCAAAGTTATCTTGGATCCCCAGTTTTACTAATTTAACTAATTCCTAATACGGATATAATGAATTATGGATATGGAGAAGTAATTTCATGGGTCCCAGTGACTACATTATACATGTAACTGAGTTTTATTGCATCACTGATTAGACCCATGGCAAACAGTAGGGATGTGCGATTTTATCGGTATACCGGTATATCGCGATTTTTTGTTGCGTGATACGTATCGTGATACTGAGACCTAAATACCGGTCTTTAGGTACATATTATAAAGTCCAGAAATTATTTATTTATTTGTTCAATCTTTCAAATTACAATTACAGAAAGTATAAAAAATGTTGTTAAAGGGAAAAGAACGGCATCTTACCGCCTAAACATAATTGATTTAATATACATAAAAATTTCAAGAAAGTAAAATTTTGTTTTTTTAGCATTTTCTAAGAAAAATAATGACTTTTCATATAAAATCATTGTAAAAACTGGTTTTAAAAATATCATGATATTATCGTGATATTGTGGGGAAAAATCGTGATATATCGCGATACGAAATTTTTGGCGATACCCATCCCTAGCAAACAGTACTGCTGTGCATTGATAAATTTTTTTCAGACACTAGTTTGACTCAGTGATTGACCATTGATTACATTTATACATCCATAGATGAACATTTAGTTATTACAAGGTGCAGAATGCATTGCTTCATTAATAATGAAATATATTTTACTAATTAATTGTATAATGTCTAATTAACCTTTGGTGTATGTTTAACATAAAAGTTTTATTCAAAAGTTGAACGAGTTAAATTCATTTTATTTAGAACCAAATCAAGATGTCCAAAAAGCAGTACCTGATTTAAAATGCTTGTAGATAACCCTGGCCAAGACGTTGCAGGCAGTGATAGTGTTGAGGGGACTTTTGATAGAGTATGTATCTATCAAGGCCTATAATGAGGACTTCTTAACGGACGATGGGCGGGTGAGTACGGGACTGTCTTGTATTATAAAACAGGATGATGTAATTCAACATTAGTACAAGTAACTCATCCAGTAAGTTTAGTATACATTAATAAGTTTGTAAAACTGAGAGGGAGAAAACTAACCTATTGTGCTTAAAATGCCGCAGAATATAAAGCAACCTTTGCAAAAGCATGTCTTCATAGAGGGATTGTACAATAGATCAATAACTTCTTATTATGTTCCCCAAACGAAGTTGGGGAACATATTGTTTTTACTCTGTTTCTTACTATTATTATTATTTTTCTTCCTGGGAAAATTTTGTCCACGAGTGATCTCTTAAACTACACATCCGACTAAGGTAAAATGTTTTTAGGGTCAGTAGACATGTTATGTAGATTTGCCGAACGAAGGTCATTTTGTGCGCACGTGCTTGCAAGAGCGTGCACGTGCAGCACATGAAATGACCAATATAATGGATATTGCTGTAACTTTTCTTTTTCTTGATGATTTTTTTTGAAACTCATAAAGTAAGGATACATTAGTAGTATAGACAAGATGGCATGGTCAAAATAGCAAGATCTCACGCGCATGCACGTGCGCCTCGCTCTGATTGGCTGAAACTAAAGTCTCAATATCTTTCTTGTTTCTCGTCATAATCTTTTGAGATTTTGGACATAGTCCTACATTATGAAGATCTACAGCATGATATATAAAAAAATCATGAGAGCATGCGCATGCACTCGTGCTGCAATCTGATTGGCTGAAACTTTAAATGGCTATATCTCCTTTGTTTTTTGACGAAGTGCTTTGAAATTTAAAACATAGTCATGCATTAAAATATCCTAAAATATGATATAGAAAACATTCATGAAACACGCGCATGCACGTGTGCTGCAATCTGATTGGCTGAAACTTTGTATGGCTATATCTTCTTTGTTTTTTGACGAAATGTTTTGAATTTTAAAATATAGTCATTCATTTAGATATTCTTCAATACGATAAAGATAAAAAATTATGAAATCACGCGCATGCATGTGTGCTGTAATCTGAAACTTCAAATGGCTGTAACTCCCTTGTTTTTCAACCAAACAGGATGGGATTTAGAACATAGTTAAATATAAGGGACTTCTTCAAAAAGTGTAGTCATTATGCACGTGCTTCCACATGCGTGCACGTTAAATGAGTAAAATTAAAAATACACTCGAATGAGGGAATTTTTTGATACTTTTGGATTTAATACTTTAATATTAAGTATATTAAAAAATTGAGATATTGTAGACAAGATAATATGGTCGTTACGCACATGAACACGCGTGCAATGCCTATTTTTAAATATATTTTCTATTTTTCTGGGAAGATCTTGATTAAGTCTAAATTCCATAAAGTATTTCTTATCTAATAGAGATTACAGGGAATATGGCACGAAAAGGGAGTTGGGGAGCGTTTGGGGAACATCTGTAACGGGACCGTTACAATTAGCACTAGTTTGATATAGAATGAAGTAAGTGTATGATGTGAAATAGACTTCTAACACACATTAAGGAGTATGATTTCTGTGTTGATACCATTTTATAGTTACTTATTTGTTTTTTATTTCCTTTACCTTTAGCCTGATATATGGTCCAAATCCAGATATCAAGTTTTCAATAAGGTAAGTTTGTTTAAAACTTTTGGTTAAAGTTTAGTTGAAGTGAATGTACATCATTCATACATTATTTTTATAGAGGTACAAAAAAATAACCAAATATTTCTGATTTATATAACAGGTGACAGATTTAGTAACTGCAGCCACCATACATTTCTGCCATCCCCAACTCCCAGATGTCAGTCTTCGTTCTTTTCTTGTAAGTACTGTACAAATAAAAACTTTTTAAACATTCCTTAATTTGATTTTTAAAATGGGACTGTATCTTTTATTTTAAATCTTAAATTCTTTAGTCCTAGCTGTTTTACTGTTTCACTATCCTAGTGTAACAAACATTTGTTTATCTTTCCATCATTCCAACTCTTTTCTTGAGTGAAGAGGAGTTATACCCCTTTAGTATAATATTGAATGAAAATGACAATGTCAGGTCTGACGATATTTCATGGAAGTTGCTTGTAACACATGCCTGTATGATATTGCCATTTTTAGGTCAACTCAGGTGACCTATAATAATTGCTATGAGTTTTTTCACTCGGCACTTGTCGTTCGTCGTGCATTAACATTTGAACATTTTCAACTTCTTCTCTGAAACCGCTTGACCAGTTTCAACCAATTTTGACATATAGCATCTATGGTTGAAGGGGAACAAAAACTGTGAATTTCATGGTCCCTGCCCCCCTGGGGCCTGGAGGTGGGGCCAAAACCATTAAAATGAATGCAGTCTTTAAAAATCTTCTTCTTTAGTCCTGGACATCAAGCAGTCAAACTGTTTGCATGATTGTAATCAGCAATTAGTCCTCTACCAAAATTGTGAAATTCATGGTCCCAGGGTCAGGAGTTCTAGTGCTAGGGTGGGGCTAAATAGATTATATTGTGAAATTGCGTTATTTCTTTGAAATTCTTCTTCTCTGCTCCTGGGCATTGAATAAACTAACCAAGTGCATAGTTATGTTGAATAAGGCTGCCTTTCTTAAAATTGTGAATTTCATGAACAGTATAATGATACATATACAAATAAAATATCAATGGCATTGCTATTTCTTGCAGTGAAAAAATTATGGTGCTTCACTCGCTGAAGTTTAACACCCCTTCATATGTCTTTTATATTTGTATATTATGCAGTCACAACCTCATATTAATGAAAAAAACATTTGCAAACAATGTCCCCCAAAAAAACAACAATCTCAATGGTCAGGTAATTTATGAAATATATTAAAAGTTTGTTCATTCTTAGGACATCCCTTGTACATGTATATTCTGTCAGATTAAATAAGTTACCCTCATTTGGTTCCCTTGCTTTCAGATTTGGTTGAATAATTACAAGACATTATTCTCAGCGCCATGTTCTAAGTGTGGTAAACATCTCCAGGGATTCCTACCCCCAATATGGAGGGACACTCGCTCCTCCCAGCCGCTACACGACGGATGTCGTCAGTGATATCAGCACCCCTCAGCAGGGGGATATCTCAAGATATCTACAGGACCTCTTAACTCTGGGTCGTCTGGGATGATATCATTCCTCTTAAGGAAACCTAAGAATTCTTCAGAAAAGATCCTAAAGGAGTCTATTGTGCTACGGAAATCAGAGAATGTTTGTTTACAGTCAGTTTCAGGATGGTGATATCAGAAAATGATATTGAATGGAATAGTGTCCCTCCTGACTAGCTACTTCTAGCATTTACAACTTTTAGTGTTACAGCAAATGTTACAATCTGTACAGTGTGAATGTATTATGTAATGTCAGGGACATACATGTATAAAATTAGTACACATAAACACAATGTAAATGTTTTCTGTCTCTTTGTTGCAACCATTATCACCTTTCTTAAAAACAAAAAAACTAGATGGGTGAACAAGGCATGCAGAATGCCTTTAGCTTTAGATATTAAGAAATCTTATTCAGTTGGTGAATTGAGTATTCATATTAAGTTCTCATTATTGAAATTTATGAAATGATGAGAAGCAAACCTTTTCTGAAAGAAAAAAATCTCTGTAAAAATTATTTTTTTACAACTATTACTTCATGTTCTTGTTACAAGAACTGTATCAGACTAGATTAGGAAAAGTAAGTAATTTGCAAATGGTAATTTTAAAAATCCTAATTTCTTCAGCTTCATCTTAAGAAACACTTGGCCAATTTGAAGGAGAGTTGGTACATGTACAAAGCATCCTTGGATGACATTGAGGTTAAATTATTGAAATGAAGGGCCAGGCCCCTTAAGAAGGAGAGATACTGAAGTTTTTTTTTTAAATACAATGGGGGATAATAAATAACAAAATAATAAAAATCTCAAGAATGCTATTACCCAGAAAAGCTGAAACTAAAGTTGATGCCTCCTGCAGTAGTGTACATTTTAATGTTCAAAACATGATTCCCTAGGGGGATGGGGAATCCAAGCTTTACATTTTATCCTGGGACAGTGTATATTCTAAATTGTTCAAATTCATGATTCTGGGTAGGGTATGGAGAATCTAAGCTTTATATTGAAATATAAGGAGAAAAAGTTTAATATCTCGTTTCAAAAACCACCTGGCAAGAAAAGTTGAAACAAGTGGAAGCTATCTGATATGGTGTATATTCTAAATTGTTCAAATCATGACGCTGGGTGTAGGTCGGTGCCATATTGAGTATTATTTACAAGGGGGAAATCCTGGTGAACAGCAGGGCTCAAGTTACCAGGGTGAGCTCTTGCTCTTGGATCCTCCATTTGAAATTTGTTTGTTTAAAAATAAGATAATAGTCATCGGGAAAAATTAAAAAGAAAAGTCGAGGGAGTTTCTGTTTTTGTAATGAAAGTCGTGCTGTTAAAACGTTATTAAGAGTATTTAATCGAAGTCTAATCTGAGCAGCTTCATGACATTTCTTTGCGTACATGCAATATGTACACTCCTTACTAGTGAAGAATGTCTAATTAATGTCATAATATGAGCCTGACACCGCGCCCTGGAATCAGCTCACTTTCCATTGGCGGATCCAGAGGGGGGGTTCCGGGGGTTGGAACCCCCCCCCTTTATTTTTTGCCAAGTGGAGAAAGAGAGAGAAAGAAGGGGGATAAAACGTTTCCCGAGAATAAGTATTTGTACGTCTAACTTAAATATGTATTGAATAGATAGATTCTCACACATTTAGTTTTTCCATTCACCTTCACTATTACTTTTTATGAGTGAATGGTAGAAATATTCTACTTATTTTTATATATCTTACATATGATATGTAACGTGCGAGGTAAAATTTGATATTAGATTCCCGCGATCTTAATTTGGTTGTGTTGGCTATATACATGAAGGTGCCGTTTTTTAAACTAAATCTTATGAAGGAACTAAAATTTAATTCATTGTTTTATACCCAACCCAAAAAGGATTTTCAAATTCTTTAAGAAAATTCACCAACGTACTCTTCGAAAATGCTGCAAATCCATTCAATTTTAATGCGTCAGTAGTTGTTAAATGTGTTAATTTTTTTTCGGACTGGGGGTACCTTTTCAAATAAAAAAGAACGTAGAACAAAGATATCATTTTCCACAATCTTATATTTTTCCACACGTGTGTGTGTTTATGTGTGTGAATCTTTGCCTGAGAGGGTGTGTGTGTGTGGGGGGGGGGGGGGGGGGGGGGGGGGGGGGG
>PRKT01000006.1:3381549-3404785 GCA_003671525.1 Saccostrea glomerata | reverse complement strand
GGGGGGGGGGGGGGATTCAGGATTTTCCAGTTACCGCTGGAACCCCCCCTTTCAAAAATTGCTGGATCCGCCCCTGCTTTCTAAAAGACATTTCATTTGTTTTGATTCCTCCCATTCACAGAATTGTTCCTGCTTTAAATACCTTACTGGTCATAAAGTAAGAAATGTCAAAATAATCGCCCGAGTTGTGGATGTTTTCATTTAAATTCGGTGCAAGTTTGTTCATGACAGATGAATTAAAACCAGAGGGGGTATCAACCATGTAAAAATTATCTTGCAATCTTCCCGTCAAGGAAGGTAGTCAGTTTATACCTTTAACAATAAATTTCACTGTCTCTAGACACCCTTCAATTGTTGCAATTTAAAACGCACAGATAATTGGATTTGAATTTAAAACCTCTGATTAAAAAAAACTCGAGAAAATAAGCCACAAAGTAACTAAGTTACATTCATGAGACGAGAAATTGTCTAAGATTAATTTTTTTCCTTATCGAGATATTGATCTCTTGTAAATAGGGCGATGTTTAACTTTTAAGGGGGTTTCCTCACTCCCATGTGTCTATAAGTGGCGAGACGAGTGTCTTATTGTTGCCTGGAAACTTAATTGCTTCCAAATTGTCTAAGACCCAGAGCGATCGAAAAACCGTTTACATAAAAACGTTCTTAATAATTTTTAAATTTTTGAAGGACTGCGATAACATTAACATACCTTCAACACAACGGAGAAAAAGATACACAACTCATTAAAATTAATTTTTGTTGTTTGTGTATAATCTCACTGATCACGTGTACCTTTGGTCAAGTGTCTTCAAACAAAACGAAGAGGACACGTTACCAAATTGGACGTAATACCAGGACATTTTCAGCACCCTCTGCTGTTTGCCAAGTTGTAATAGAGTAAGCCCTTATGTCAATTTCTAAATGAAGAAATAGACGGGATTTCTCGCCTGTCAGACAACAATACGGTAGCCATAACGTTCTATAAGCCCAAAGACAACTTCTTGACGTCTAGGGTTAACAAGGAGAAGAGATGTCGGATATAAAGTGTATGACAACGGAATCATCATAGGTAAACACTCTTATTTTTATATTTTCTAATTGAAATTTACAGTTGATTACTGATTTAATTAATAAAATCAACGGAAGTTTTACTATGTATTTGTACTGTAGATTGTTTCGGAAACTGTATTTTAGTCTCATAGTTGGTATACATAAATAGATTAAAACATTCCTTTCCCTTATATTATATGTTCTAATTACTACGAAAGAGATAAATCAGTATTGTGTAGACACGATGATAATTGTTACATTCAGATTTCCAATTTGTGAAAAAATCCGCTAACATCGGGAAAATCTTTGAAGGGTGCCATATGAAAATTAGAAATGGTAATGCTCTTAACGGGTTTTATTGAATTGAAGATAGTTTAAGCTTGATAACGTTATGACACAAGTGCCAGGTGAAATAACGAAATTTAGAAGCTCAAATCAATGGGTGTCAGGCCTGGGTGCTCGTTAGGGGACCTATCATACGGGATTATGCCGTTAATACCGGGAGGGGATACTAGATAGCAACTTCCCTCGTGATCAACGGACACATGGAAAAATTAGGATAATTCCGTTTATTGTATATAATTTGCTGCTTTCAATGTATTAACATGATAATATAAAGGCCTAATGCAAGATTAAGTATACAGTGTATGTGTATAAAATTTATGAGCATTAAATACAGTTCATTCCCGTTATTTCGAACGCAATGGTAACAAGAAATATACTAGTATTCGAGATATTCAGGGTGGAAATATGTATCATTGAAATAAGTGATTGGGTTTCGATGCAAGAATATGAGTTTGCGTTTTAAATACTTGAATAGGCTTGGACATAACGTGATAATGACTTGTTTTTGCAAAGAGAAAATTTATTTTGATTCATACTTTCAAATCGTTTCGTGTGCCGGATATTGAAACATCGAATTTATAGGTCGTTGAAAAATGTCACACCTCAATCATATTGAAATAAATAAGATATATATTTGTATGAAATAAACATCGCTAATCTCCGACGTATAGCTTTCTATAATAAATAAAGTCTTGGTTTTAAAAGGGAGTTTTAAAGTATTGTGGTAATTAGCATAGCGAAATTGAAATCTCTCCTCACTCCATTTGGGCATTTTTTTTTGTTAGAGCATACGCACAAAAGGACATAACAAACAAAATGCTAATATTGAGGACCTTTTTCAATGTTTGAGTGTCTAACACTTTGTGTGCTATTTGATATACATCCAGAATATTGTTCTGTCACTAAAATGCAAAAATAAATTAAGAAAAAAATATTTTTCCAAAAACCTGCAAAACTCACAATTAAGTCTTTTTTCTTTAGAACAGAGATCAAGAATAAATCATAACAGAGTTTGGTTGATCGTGCATACCGGTGTGACAATATTGTCACTTAATAAATAACCAAAAGTAATGTGATACACTTTTAATTGATTTTTTTCTACTTGGACTCCCTTTTAATTTTGATATTTTGCTCCCGTAGCACAACTAGTTTAAATAACAATACTTGTTCGAGCAAGTAGAATAGTATTTTTTAATTACTTGTTTAAAGACTAAGTATGGTTTTCATTTTTTCATTTTTAAGTCTGGATCCAATTTCCCCAAGTTTATCAAATGGACAACGGTGCTCTAAAAAAAATATATACGACTTACTTCAGCATAACTTTGACAACGTATATTTCATGCATGGAGAGGAATTAAATTTTAAGAGATATTCTTAAGTATCGATTGCAGTAAGAAAAATTAATTGATTTAAATATGCAAAGTTGAAATTCAATAGGATTGGTATCAGATGCGTGTTTCGGAATATATTGACTTCGTGTATTTCTGTCCATTAATTCAACATGTAGTGATGGTAGGTATTCTGTACTAAAAATGCTAGACAGTCGCTAAATACGTCACGGGTAAGCAATTCTTATACATGTATATGTTTTTGATTTTAATTCTCTAAATCTTATTTATAAAGTTCCACTCGTCCTTCAGACGAGTGAGTGTCTATCCATGTGTTTACTTTTTTGTTCCTTAATATTTTTCTTTTAACACCTGCATGCTAGGTATGTCTGTAGAATTAATTTAAAGTTACAAAAGTAACTGGAAACCTCACGAAACAGACCTTGTCAATAGAAATCCCCCCTGACCTATTGCTTTCCCTCGATACAACATTGCAAGTATGAAGTTTAAATTTGCAAGAATATTTATCGCATATCTATTTGAGTAGGAAAATCTAGAAGTTTTTTTAAGTGTTCATGTAATACCAGTAAGATAAAGGAATGTGTGGGAATTTTTTATTTGTTCTGAAATGTTCAAACAATACGGAGGTCTAACTCTGACATAAACAGCTGACGAATAATCCTCTAATCTTCTCCAAAACAGAAAGAAAGTCAAGATAAGGTCAGGTTTTAATTAGACAGATCGTATAGTAAAACCGGATGTAAGTCAGATATTAGACAGACTCTACAGTATGACAGTACGTAAGGTCAAACATAAAAACAGACAAGAGTATAACCTTACTTAGGGTCAGATATCAGACTAAATAATTCAGTTAGTCTGATATCTGACTTGCATAAGGTTAATCTGGCTATACCTACGGTTATACTGCCAGTTTGTTAACTGATTTTAGTATTGTACATTTAAATTTTCAATCTAGAACCACTAAATTACTGTGCATTATAACCGTACGTAAAGTCAGATAGACTAACTGTGTACTTCAACACTACTAAAACTAGATATTAAAACAGACTGTACAGTATAGTCGTGCGTAAGATCAGATAGTCAACAGACTGTACAATATAACCGTACGTAATGTCAGATATTAAACGAACAGTCACACACTATAAAACTGACTGTACAATATTACCGTACATAAAGACAGATATTAACGAACAGTCTCACACTATAAAACGGACTGTACAATATAACCGTATGGTCTAGATCTAATTTTTTTAAAATATTTAAAATCTAAATTTCATTATGATGAATTACAAGCCGTGAAACATCGCCTTCTTTGTCATGCGGTGTTCAGCTTCGATCAGCCAGAAACTCGATTTAGTTACGTTATATAGTAACTAGTGAGGGTGTTTTGTGACTGCCTTTCACGCTTCCCGTAAGAAGATAAAGACCTATGCGGCTTTTAACCCTGATTCCCCATTAAAACGATTTGTTTAGTGGAAACGCACGTTTATATAAAAGCAAATTGTCCTTTAATTAGGTAATATTGACCAATTCTTTAGGGAAGTTAATAGCAGCATTGTTCTCGGTCCGGGATTAGCGGTGAATCGCACAAGGTGTTCCTCGCTGACGTATTGATTTGTCCAGTAAATAAGAAAAATACATTTTTTTAAAAATGATTTGTAATGGAGGATTTTTAACGTACATCTAATATGTTTGGATAAAATGAAAGCAGAGGCGGTAAGGAATTTTTAAGTACATTTCGGAAAAAATTGGTTAGAATATTCATATCTCTGTGTGCTACCTTCCGACTTTGATCTTTCTTGAAGATGACCATTAATAAGGGATCTTTAGAACCAATTGTTTGTTCTAAAGATCCCTTAATGGTAATTTTCAAGAAACACATTTCTATTATTAGTTTTATTGAAAAAAGTTTTTAATTTTAATAATTGTGAGTTATCGAAAATACTATTTTTTGTACATATTGTATATTACAAACGTATGTAACTGTTTTGGTAAATACATGAAGTTGTGCACCAAGTAAATGGTACATTGTACTAAAATTGCCTGTCATTGTGAAGAAAGGCTCTCTATTTGGATCTCAGGACAATTTGGAATTAAAAAGTAAAAACACAATCATTGTGGTAAAACACCCACACAAACACATCTTTGCTAAAATTTCCTTTAAAAATTAATATTTGATAACAAATACTTTATCCTTTCCAAATTGTAACTAGTACTAAACTTAGAGGGCATTGATGTTTTTCCCGTATGTATTATAAAAAACCCTACCAATCGACATTAATCAACCCTCATTGATTAGTCGGCGCAGGACCAGTGACCCATCGCTATCTAGTTGTGTACATCACTGCCTTCCTTCAGTGTTGGTTTTTGTCAATTCCTTCAGAATCAATCCCCTGACGCACTCCATCTTATAGAGGCCATTGTCTTTAGAAATTGAAATGACAAACTTTACAGACCCGTAGAGTAGTGTCTTGTACTTTAATAATTATCGATGTTTCTGGTCATTGTTTTTGAATTCTTTGGTTTCTAATTCTGTATATTTTAGATCGATTCGTATAAAGTATAAGTCAATATATAGATATAAATGGATATCATTATATATACTCGGATCTCAGCTAATAAGAGCGTATCACTGGTCTTTGTTTTTATTTGAATACTCCGGAGCGTTATTAAACTACCAGACTACGGTAAAGCAAATACCTAGAGACATTGATGGTTCAAGACTTGAGTAACTTTATTCTTTTTTTTCCAAGTACTTTTGTTTTCAGCTTATCGAAAAAAGTACATTGTTTAATTTCAAATAGATTTTTAAGGTGAATGGATGTCAGATTGATTTCAAGGAAGTAAAAAATCGAATTCCGCCCTTCTCTCAGTCCTCAGCGTATTAACTTTTTCTTATCGACTGAAGTAGCAATGATTCTTGAAATGAAGTTGTTGGCGGGTCATTTTTTTTACACTATTGATCATTTCTTTTACATTTAGACCTCACTAGAGAGCGATGCAGTTTGTTCATTTTTCCTAATTAGTATTCATGTACAAAAAGTGACTTTCCTATAGTTGAAAGCTAAACTGTTTGACGAACTTTAAGCAAAGAAAGACTATGAGTCTATGAGAGAAATAAATGAGTATAAGACTTAAAATCATTTAATTTCTGTCTGAGTCTTTCTTTGCTTTGTCTTTAATATGCTTTTCTCCACAAAAAATGACAAATTTTTCTGCGTTTTTGATGTAATCCTTTTCCGTTTTTTCAGGACCGTTAATTGATCATCTCTTCAGCACTCACAATGCCAGGGGGAACGCGAAAGATGAGGCGAGACAAGGAGATGGCGGCGGTGACCTACAACATGAAGGAAGACCGGTGTCTGGAAAAAAGCATGCAGACCCTGAATCTGGAGCGATCCTACTCCATGAAGTTACTGCAGTTAGACCACAGGATCGTCAAGGTCAACTATAAAAGACTCAAGGACAAAGTGTCTAGGATACGTTCCTATCTCTCTGTGGACGAAATAAACGAGATGAAGCAATTGGAGGCCGAGGGAAAAATTAAACCGCTGAATACAGTAAATCTCGGAAGTGCAATAAAAATCGCTGGTGCCGCAAAAAGACTAAAGATTCAAGGACCAACGCGGGCAAATACCTCAATAACATTGTCATCTCACAAAGGCAGCAATGAAACGATTAACAGACCAGTGACCGCTAACAATAATCTCCGACGCAGTAACTCTGTAACAGGTGTGTTCATTGATGCCCCCGAACCAAATACGACCAAGAGACGGAATTCCGCAGACTTTGGAATGACAACGATCAGACCACTTAGTGCCTTTGTGGAGAGTGCTTCGAACTCTAAACCTCACAAAACAAAACGCCCTGCCACTTCTCAGTTAGTGCTTGGACCTCAGTCACATACTCCGCGGATTAATCCCAATCCAACTCACTCTCCTTATTCATCTCATACTGCGGTAGAAAAAGAGTTCCTTCCTCCACCTACATGTAGGACGCAAGAGCGGACATCCGGTCTGACGGATGACATAGATAGTAACCTAGGAGATGACCTAATGGAGGAAAGGCGACAGGAGATGATAATGGAGGAACACGAGAGATTCGGTGAATTGGAAGAGAGAAAGAAAGACTTCATGAAGAGACTAGACACTTACTTTAAGGAAAACCCCGTCCCTGACTGGTCAAATCCTCCCCCAATTGTTAAGCTTCCACCAACAGACGATGATAAAGAAGATGCCATGAGCACGACCGGAAGTGTGAAGAAAGGGATGAAATATAGACTTTTACCTAACAGAATCACACTAGACAAGACCTTCAGGAGCGAGGAGGAATATAAGGCTAAGATCTGGGAACTGTGGAAGGACTTGAACAAGTGTCGGTACCTGCGGATCCCAGACGAGATGCTGGACCTCTCGGGGGTTAATACACTGGCCAAAGACCAACTGAAACTATTCCAAATGCTCAAACGACAGGACACGAGGTCGAATCTCATTACATGAAACAAATGACTGAGGACATCATAGGATAGGAGTGATATGTGTACACACTTTCATCGTGAGATGTGATTATTGCGATTGGGTATACATACAGTGTATACCCTAAATAGATCATATTGCTTAAATGTACAGGGTTATTCATTATGTGAAGGGATTTAGGAAACAATGTTAGAAGGAAACACGGGAAAAATTGAAAAGGACATGCACACGGGGAAATAATTATAGATTTTACGAGGATGAAGGGGATTCAAAGAACAGAAAACGTTCAGGGATTCCCAGGTGAAGGTTACATTAATGTTACACAGAGAGATACGGAGAACTGATGATGGATGCATGGAATATATATTATAGGATTTATTTATAGCAAAACATGTGGCAATAACCAATTTTTATATTTGTAAATAGAAACGCAATCTATTAATGCATTTATTAAACACGTATAAAATAAATTAATCATTTTGTTGATTGTTATGCTAAAAAGTCATTATATAGTATTTGATAGCATTTATAGCATTTGATAAGTAAGGGACATTCCACGACCCAGTGTCGAGAGATCAGTGTGGTTTTAACCAATGATACTCGCACTAAAAATAATTCAATTGACATAGAGCTTCTTTATGTACTTAAAATGAACGAAGATGTGTTCTGCGTCCATGTCACATCTGATCTCCAGTGGCATTAAAAGAGAAGCAAGGGTTCTATGTCACCTCTAAAACATGTTATGAAGAGGATAATAAACCCATTCATGTCTAATTTAATGTATATGTCATAGTAAAAAAATAGTTTTCAAATGTAAAGATGGAAAATACATAGTTATCTTACCCTTTGAGCATTTTTATTATTAAATTTTAATATGTTTTCTAAAACGAACATTTATCATTATCAAACAGACGACCTTCAAAGAAACACCATAAGAAATCCGAAAATTATATCTTAGTCAAGTAATAGTTCTTTTAAAGGGCTTGAGATGATGTTTCTAATTGCGTTTTATTTATTTTTTGTTTGTGATGGTGTGTGTGTGAATGTTTCTTTAATTTAAAGGCAATTCATATAGACAATACTCTGGTTCACATTCAAATTACATGTAGTACAAGAACTTTTCTCCGAATCAGAATTTGATAAGCGAATAATTAATGGCACCATTTTGATCGATATTTTATTTATTAGTGTGGCAATGACCTTTTTTTTTAGCCCAACACTCAAATTTTCATTAATTTAGAATGTTATCAATGGAGAAAATCTTCATAGTGGAACATTTTAATATCTTTATTTACAAAACACTTCTCGAGATTCCACCTACCTTTGGAATATTAAATCTTGACATTCAATACTGAACCATTCCCATTGCCTTTGCAACGGTTAAAATTCTCCAGTCAAAACATGGAAGCTCTTTTTTGTGTCTTAATGGTCGTTAGGCATCGATTTATGACATTTTAAAATTGTCTTGTTTGTGTGTCCTACATGTATCTGGTCTACCAAAAACACAAAATGACCTCATAACAGGTAATCCACATGGAATATGAATGCCCTTATAAACTTTGATTCTACTGATAACTTAGTTCACTTCAGAGTCTTCTGTCCTGTGACCAAGCCTCGAGAATACCAAACAAGTTGCCTGTATTGGATAACAATAAATCTACCTGGATTAACAGTGATGAGTTCATCCCCAAAAGAAGCCCCATAAGACTTGGGATACAGGTGCCTGCTTGGTGGCTCTGAGTTGCCCCCCTTTACATCTGTGCCTGATGTCTTAGCTTTCTTTTCCTCCTCCATTTTTTTGTTCTCGTGATAAATCAATCTGTCCTCCTTCAGTTTATCCTCATCAAACTCAGATTCCTGAACATCTGCAAACTGCAAAACAGTAACTACATGTAAGTATCATTCAGACATTTACTGCAATTTCTAAGGGAAAAAAATATATATCAGACTTCTTCCAATCACTTGTCCTGTTTTGCTTTGACTTCAGCTTGAAGAATTCTATTATTTCAAATAAAAATATATCAGTTACTTAATGTACATTTATGTATAATTACTAAGTAAGTTAAACTAAAGGAAGTATTGATTCATGACAAGTTTCATTCAACCACCTCATTAGCTTACTTCTGGAAGAGGATTTTCACTCCTGACCATGAAGCTAACCCTTCCATTAGCATGCACTCTTGAATTCAACTGAAGTTCAAATGGGGTACGCTTTCTATGAAGTGTCTTCATTTCATATTGGTTATGGATATGGTGCCGTCTCCTTATGACATTGGGTGGATTTATTCTCTTTATTCCATACTTATTCCAGTGGGCTGCTATTTCTACATTTTCTGTTATCTGCATTTCAGAAAGATGAGGGTACTGATTCCCTAAAACAGTTGATATAACATACAGTAATCTTTTTACAATAATGTCTGGGTGTTTATCTTCCGTGACTTGTTCGTTGTTATATCCCAAAACAGGCTTGGCATGTCTGCGATCCAGCTGTGTAAGTTCTTCTGTTAGAATATCCATCAAAATTGGGCTTAGAATGTGTTTTACTTTGGTCACTTCTTCAATGTTTATTTTATCCAAACTATGAATTCTGTCTTTCAGATTTGGAACTTCTTCCAAAACAGTTTTTGTCATGATTTGTTGATATTTTAAATTTCCTGGGGTTCTGTTCAATAAGGGAAAATTCCAGTACTTATAACAATATTTGTCTTCGCAGTATTTTGTATCCATAAGGCGTATTCTTTCTTCTATTGTTGGCAACATCATAAATTCTTGTCTACAATCATACCATTCCCAAGCCACTCTCGGCTCCATGTCACCCCATTTCCCCGGAGGTATGCGAGGTTTGATGAGTGGATAAGTTGCCTTTTCATCTTCAGAGTTATGTTCTTCTAAAGATGCTATGGAAACACCCCTGAGAGCAATTCTTCGAAAGCAGGTCTCTCCGTGTTTTTCCAAAGATGCAAGGTGTTAAGCTGATTGGCAAAAAACTGGAATTTTCTTCCATCCGTCAAAATTCCAAAATTGGTAAAAGGATAAGTTACATCTATGAAGCTGTTGAATCCTACAAAAGGGAAATCTTGTTGATAAAAAAAAACCTGAATATTTATAACAGATGAGGTTAAACACAGTAGAGTAAATTCAAAGTTCAAACATCATCATTTGAAAAAGTACTACTGGATTATAGAATCCTTTCTTTATATAAAACTCTCAGGAAAAGCCTTATACTACATTCCCCAAGCTGTCTCTACTATTTCTCACCAAATCTTTATACAGATTTAAATAGACCTTTCCTATGGGCATACATGAACTTAACCCCCCCCCCGAACTCTGCAAACTTGCTTAAATAAACTAAACTTCAAATTTCAATGGAATGCATCTTGTTGAAATATATATTTATCTATAATTAATAAAAGGTTGTATCACATCTGGTCATGAGCGAGATCTAGCTGGGCTGACTGGGCCAAAATATGGAAATTTATGGCTGCATTTGTAAAAAGAATAAAAAACAACAAAAGGACAGTGTTTGAAACTAACCATAAAATAGTCTAACGTATTTCTGACAGCTAATCAAAATTGTTAGCCCTGTCAAAGATCTAGTAATCCTAAAAACTATTTTCTTTTTGAAAAATATTGCTTTCAAATGTACCACCATCTAAGTCATTATTTCACCCTTCCTGTGACTGGATGAGATCGTGACTGTTCTATTAAGACTATTAAATGATTATGTCAATCTCCTACGCAGAGTTGTCATTTGCTTCTCTCTCAGAGGTAGAGAGCACAATTATGTGTCAGATACAATGCCATCCACATGACATTGACCAAAAGTTAATACACAGACTTGGGAGTACAACCACTTGGCTTGTTAAGCTTTAACCACTGGTTCAACCTCTCACTTCATTTCAAAAAAGTTTGTACACAAGTGCACTACACTAATGGTCCTTGGATTATCTTAATAAATCTGTGGCAGAGGTGAGATAAAAATAATTTCCAATTCATCATATTGCTCTCATTTACTCTCTATTACACAAAGAAAATAAATCTATGTTAAATGTTTCACCTTGGTAATAAGCTTGGGCCACATTCCAGACAAATCCAGTACTCATCCCCCAGCCTATCCTGGCTTCTGCTGCGTATCTCTCCCCATAATCTTCTTCCATCTTGTGCAGTTTCCTCTTGTTCGTATTTTGTATAAACATGTAACCAAACTGGGCAGGATCTCCTAAATTAAATCCTGCAAAATAAAAAAAATTATCTTGGTTTAGTAAAATTATATTATGTCTAAAACATTTAAAAGTTATGACCTTTACAAATTTTGACTAAAATATAATTGGTATATCCTTATAGAAAGTGTTTTAAAATTCTCCAGTCAAAACATGGAAGCTCTTTTTTGTGTCTTAATGGTCGTTAGGCATCGATTTATGACATTTTAAAATTGTCTTGTTTGTGTGTCCTACATGTATCTGGTCTACCAAAAACACAAAATGACCTCATAACAGGTAATCCACATTTATGTCGTCCCCGACTTCGTTCGGGGCGACATAATAATAATAATAATAAGAAACAGAGTAAAAACAATATGTTCCCCAACTTCGTTTGGGGAACATAACAAGGATATGGTGAAGAGATTAAAACACATGATGACGTATCTGTATATGTCTTTCCCTAGGAAGACCACCATAGGATTGATGGCACACGTTTGTATTCCTGTTTTATAAAAACAGGAAAATGTAAATAAAGCACTTTCTATATGTAAGCAAAATTCATTACAATATTCCTAGGTATAGAACTTCATTATTTTTTGTCCAAAAATTTTCCAAGTCGGTTAAGGTAGTTAGATACTTTCTTGTCCATGATGTTTCGCACCTCGTGTTCTTTTTCCAGCAGATCTTGTCGTATTTCGGCTTGTAAATTATTCCCCAAGTCGTCACCAATTTCCTTGGATAGGAATGTTGTGCGGCCCCCGGGGAGGCGACGAGATCGTGTTCCATCTTTAGGGGCATGCGATGAGAACATCGCCTTTGTAGGATTCTTACAACCACTCAATGAAGATTTCGACCTTTGTATGTTTGGTTTCGGGGAATTTAAGGGCATTGTCCTGGTTCTTGTCACGTTAGCTGTTTGGGATCTGGGGGTGGTGATCTTAAATTTTTCTTTCTCGAAATATGGCGAGATTGATGCCGTTGTCCTGACGTGTTTACGTGGCGTCATTTGGCTATTCTCTGGAATCTGGTGGCTTGGAGTTGAGGACCGAGACATATCTAAATGTTTTGCCGTTCTGGAAGAACTACATTCGTAAAAACTCTGGGAGGATATATCGGATTGAGATCTTCTTTTATTGAGTTCCTTCACTTCCTCTGCTGTAAATGTCTTTGTTGCCATCAGCTTCATTTTCCCTTTTGTGGGCTCTACCATGTCCAGATCTAAGACAGAACCACTGTCCAGACTTAGAATAGATGGGGTAGTACTGTCAATCAAATTATCGCGCACCACGTCCATCCTAGATTCTGGACGTGTTAAGGGACGTTTGTGTTCTGTTGTTTTTGTCTCGCTTTCATTTTCTTCATTCTTTTCAACTGCTTTTGGTAAGGAATTGGAAATATTTTCATTTCCTTCTTGGAGTATTCCGTTAGGTTTAACATTCTCACCATTCACGTCCTCGGTTGGTAATAAATGAATATCCTCCTTTACAATGCTTAATCTGTGGTCGTCGAGAAACCTCTTCCGAACATGCGCAGAAGCACTGATTGTTTTCCGTTCCGAAGAATGTCTCTTGAGCGGACTCCTCAGAGAAGGATAATTGTCTCTTGGAGGGAGCTTTGTTTTTCTCTCACAGTTCGAAGTCTCACTCTGATTGGAACTAGTATAATTATTCACTTGGACCTTAGAGGGCACAGAACTTTCATTTGATTTTCCTATAGCACCTTTAATCGAGTCTTTGGTTTCTTCTTTTTCATACCTGGAAGTTTCAGACAACCCGTTTTTCATTGGTTCCCTTAGCGGAAGTTGACGTTTCTCTGACGACGGTCGGGGTGGCTGTCGCGGTGTGTTTGTAGAATAAGATCGTTTAAGAGGAATTGCCGTCCTTGGCCTCGTAGGTAGGTCAAGATTTAACCTTTTGGCTTCTGCGACGATTCGCCCTTGAAGGTTAGGATTCACGGATGGGTAAATCCCTTTCAATTTTCCCGCTTCTTCTAACTTTTGAAATTCTGTGATTTCAGTTGGAGTCAGATTACTTTTAATTTTGGAGACCTTGTCTTTGAGTCTTTTCTGATACAGTTTGACTCCTCTATTATCAAGGTTAATCAAGGTCAAGGAGTAGTCTTCTTCTACCCCCAAAAGCTGAAGATTCTTTTTCAGACATCTTTCTTCCTTTAAGTTAAATTTCATGGCAGAAATTTCGGCGTATGTAGTTTTGCCCTCCCTGTCAGTTTTCATGGAAGGCATGTTGATTTTTTTGGATCTGGACGATATAACTTGAATTTAACTGGAAAGGAAAATGGAAATGAGAAATTTTCAACACTAGGAAGGATCTTAATGTAGATTAACATTTTAAAAAATCTTTAACTTTTGCAGTTTGAAAATTCAAACACATACTAATCTTGGTATACCTGTAAAATTTTTGCAAGAAGTGTGTGGGGTGGGGGACTAATAGTGAAGTCTTCTATCCCTTAACTAAAATGTATTTGTAATATATTCTTTTGGATTTTCCTGCATATTTATGTCTAGGGTGTTAACCATGCATTCTGGTTGGTAATTAATTTTATGGCGATTAAAATAGCATGTCTAAGATTTTATACCATTGACCCGAGACTCATCAGGGCTGATCCGGTAAGCCACATGTTCTTAGACAAAGCCCCGTATGTAGATCTATATATTGCATTAATTCGGATTTATCATGCCCTTAAGAGGATAAAATGCATGTTAAAGGTGCGTTCAGATACAAGGCCATGCCAAGCTAATTTAAAAAGAGTGCGGGCTATATATTAAATTCAAATCTCTCTCTCTCTCTGTAAAACTGTGTTTTCATTAACGATAAAAAAGGGAACTGTTTTGCCAAAGAAATTCGATTGGCAATGTTAAATATATAATTTTACATGTAACTTTAATTGTGTTATTTTCTAGAGATTTTTGCATCAAACAACATTGCATATACCCGGCGAATATATGTGCTAGGCGGAAATCTCTTTCAAGAGCACCTACTCCCTTTTCAGAACTCATTTTTAAGTAGTATAATAAACCAAGACACCAACATGAGCAATCAATGGCATTAAGGTCAAGATCTAGTAAATTAAAGGTGCCTACAGATTTATCAAACTAGAGAAATAATTTTCCTTTATTGATGCCTTACAACTTTAGCTTGGTCAAATAAGATGTTTCGGGGCATAATTTGTAGATAAACAATATGAAAAACTGTATTTTGAACTGTTATTTTCAATGAAAAATTAAGAAAACCAGTCATGAATATGGGAGTTTTTTTTCGTATTCAGCAAAGGAAATGTATCCAGATTGCCTACAGTCTCTCAGAAAACGCAAATTGGTATGTTCATGGCCTCTTCTTTAAATCAATATCAAATTTAATATAGGTATCCGGTTAACTTTTCATATGATTTCAAATTGAATGACATGCAAATACCATATTTTCTACATTATTCTGCTAAAGCCGTAAAGTACGGGAAAAAGAAAGTTGAAAATGATTATGACGTCATAATGGATCTAGCACCAAAAAATTAGTCTCAAGTTATTTATTAGATCTTGACCTTAAGGGACGCATTTAATGTAATTAAAACCTACACTACTGTAAAATGTTTATCAACTATTAATTGTACGTATTCAATTCTTGTTCATAAAATAAAAGACTGATACAGTGGTACTCACTCCAGGTTTACAAGGAAGGCGAGTGGGGGAGAGGGGGTTTGAATAACCTGGTAGGCATTCATTTTATTACTTAATGATTAATAGATTTATGATTTGATAGAATATATTGTAGGAAATTACCTTAGTACACATAAATAGATTTTATTTTAAAGTTATTTGGACGCAATTTTCGGTGTACCGTACCTTAAAGTTGTTTAAACAGTCGATTCTCTCTTCTATTCGACTGGACTGGGTTTGGCATTACTGTGAATTAAACCGATGCTCAGTAGATTAAGAAATATAATAAAACACTGATATTTTTCAATATATAAGCCTACTTTGAGCCTATGATTTTGAAAGGAATTTTTAAACATTAAAACAAAATTCATGTACCTTGTATTCTTTTTCCGTCCATGCATAAATTGTTTGACACCGTGGACTTCATTTTCACCCATACACATGACGATGTACATTTCAAATGAAGATTAATATTCCAAAGGTAGATGGATTACAGAAGATTAAGTTGTATATGATATGTATATACCTCTCATGTGCCGGGGGATTAACCAGTGAATTAATACAATGTGATCCGTATAATCTCGCCTAATCAAGATTTAGCTGCAGCCAGATTTAGGCTTATTACAAAGGAATGTGTAGTGTCCAATACATACAAATTCATGTAGAATCGGGGAAGAGATCTGACCGGTGGCGGATCCAAAGATTTAACAAGAAAAGGGGCAGCTGCTCATTGGTATACATCAAACTCTACTGAAAGGCATGAACGGGAGGGGATCCATTGCTTCTACAATCTACAGCAAACATATGTGACTGACATTAGGAATAGTTCTGCTACACTAAAGAGCATTACCAAGTATAAAATAGGAACAGAGCAACACAGACCTCCAAAACATCAGAGGTGGGATCAGGTGCCATTGAGGAGTGAGCATCCCCTGCCCACCGGTCACACCCGCCGTGTGCTCTTAGTCATGATCGGGAAATAACGGAAAAAGAAGATCAATTCAGTGCAAGATAATGGACTAACAGTAATTATGAAAAATGTCATTCAGAATTTGACTCAATGATATATTGTATTTGCTGACAAAGTCATTGTATCGACCACAGAACTTACAAAATGATGGCTTTAAACGAGATTGGGGATATTCTTGCTTCATCAACTTTCATCAACTGGGGAGGGGGGGGGGCAAAAAAACCTATTTGATGAACTGCCTGCACCCTGAAGAGCACAATCTATATTTTGACTTGTTATACCTTTGAAATTGTGTCCTATATAATTCTATACTAAAAAAGTCTAACATTTCCAATGTTTTACTGAGCGGGAATGAAACAAGAGGCTCATGGGCCACATCGCTCACCTGAGAAAATTTGGCCATGCTGTTCTTTAACAGACCCCCCCCCCTTTGTAATACCAATTGTGACCAAGCCCTACCCCAGGGGTCATTATTTGGACAATTAGAATCTACACTACTCCAAGATGCTTTCACATAAGTTTCAGCTTTTCTGGCTCAATGGTTCTTGAGAAGAAGATTTTCAAAGATATTTCCATATATATTTCAATGTAAAACTTGGATTCCCCATTATGGCCCGCCCTACCCCCAGGGGTCCTAATTTGTACAATTTTGAATCTACATTATTCCAGGATGCTTCCACATAAGTTTCAGCTTTTCTGGTCCAGTGGTTCTTGAGTAGATTTTTAAAGTTTTTTCCTTATATTTCTATGTAAAACTTGGATTCCCTATTGTGGCCCCACCCTACCCACGGGGGTCATGATTTGAACAATTTAGAATCTACACTCCCCCAGGATGCTTCCACATAAGTTTCAGCTTTTCTGGCCCAGTGGTTCTGAGAAGATTTTTTAATGACCCCACCCTATTTTTGTATTTTCTTGATTATCTCCCCTTGGAAGGGGACTTGACCCTTGATTTTAACAATTTAAATTCCCCTTACTCTAGGATGCTTTGTACCAAGTTTGGTTAAAATTAGCTAAGTGGTTCTTGAGAAGAAGTTGGAAATGTGAAAAGTTTACAGACGGACGGACGGACAGACAGCTAGACAGACAGACGGATGGACGGACGAGGGACAACGGGTGATCAGAAAAGCTCACTTGAGCTTTCAGCTCAGGTGAACTAAAAACGATGTTTGACCGCAGAATGAGATGTTGGACCTGTCAACGAGATGCTAGACCGCTTGCGTCAGAGAGTGAGCAGAAGCTTTATCTTTATGGAGTTCGACAGAACTATGGTAAGGGTAAACGAAATCAACATTATGATTTGTCAAAACAAAAGTAAAAGGTATAACAAAACATTAATTGACTATATGTTCTCGGGCAAAATGCGTTCTGTCAACCCTCGATCCAACTGCCTGCCTTCGGTCTAATTGCCTCAGGCAAACAGTCTGGTTCTTGGGTCTGGCAAAACACATGTTGCCCTTGAACACAATCAATAAATGTATATTATCGTCTCACGGTACGGGGGATATGAAAGGGAATTTTTTAATGCCCCCCGTAATCGAAGATTCGAGGGCATAGAGTTTTTGCCCTGTCCGTCCGTATGTCTAGCCATCTGTTTGTCCACAAAAAGTTTAATCTTGCCCTGAACTTTTGACTGGTCAGAGATATGGCTTTCTTTTTCACATTCCTTTTGACAAGTTTCTTGCAATATATACTTCCTTTTGATAAAAACAATTTTGACCATTGAATTTGACCTACTTTGGAAAAAAAACTTTTGAATTGTTGGTGTTAGGAAAGTTATATTTCTTATGACAATTCCAAAAGTATGTCACTGTGACCTACCTTTTAGTTGACACATTCTGAAGACAAAAAATCCATCAACTGTCAGACATATTTGATAATCCAAAGCAAATTAGAGTCTAAAATATTTAGATATGGTCATAAAACTCAAAAGTATGTCACAGTGACTCTCTTCTGATACAAGATGCATCAATTGACAAAGTTTGATGACTCTTAGCCCATGATTATCATAGGCTTCAAAGTGTCCAAACTTTGCCTCAAATAAAATAAAGTCTGCAAAATTAAAAAAGTAGGTCACTGTGACCTACTTTTTGATAAACATGTTTTAAAGCCCCAAGGTGCATCAACATACAAAGTTTGATGATTTTAAACCTTGCTTCAATATAAATGTAAGGATACTGTGGCGGTCAGCCGAGTTCGATCGCCGGTGGCCAGATAGCTCAGTTGGTAGAGCACCTGACCGGAGTTTCAGGGGGCCCGGGTTCAATTCCCGGTCTGGTCCGCTGCATTTTCTCCTCTCCTGTTACATTTGGTATCGTGCCATGCCCTGGAAATGACAGGTGAGAGACCTGCTAGGGATGAGCCTGGGTTGGGGTCTTTGGAGGGCCAAAGACCTTTAAGGAGGGAGGAATGTGGCGGTCAGCTGGGTTCGATCGCCGGTGGCCAGATAGCTCAGTAGGAAGAGCACCTGAATGAAGATACAGGGGTCCCAGGTTCGATTCCCGGTCCAGCCATACATTTTCTCCTTTCCTGTTACAGATTTGGTGCCGTTGACCACCCCTGGAATTGCAGGTGAAAGTCCTGCCAGGGGCAATAAGAACTTTGGTTGTGTCTTCGAAGGCGAAGACAATTTAAGGAGGGAGGAATGTAATGGTTTGGGCCGTGGATATCGGCCTGGATAGCTCAGTTGGTAGAGCACCTGACTGGAGATACAGGGGTCCCGGGTTCGATTCCCAGTCCAGCCATACATTTTCTCCTTTCCTGTTACAGATTTAAGAGTTCTACTTCCGGTTACATAACTTTTGGTGCCGTGACCAGGATATGACAGGTGAGAGACCTGCCAGGGATGAGCCTGGGTTGGGGTCTTTGGGGGCCAAAGACCTTTAAGGAGGGAGGAATGTGGCGGTCAGCCGGGTTCAATCGCCAGTGGCCAGATAGCTCAGTTGGTAGAGCACCTGACCGGAGTTTCAGGGGGCCCGGGTTCGAATCCCGGTCTGGTCCGCTGCATTTTCTCCTCTCCCGTTACAATACTAAGGCCATGCAAAGTTAATTCCTTTGTTCTCAGGCCTTTTTTCAAGAAATATGATGAGAGAGGCTTTTTTTTTTTTTACTTTTTATTGCCCCCAAAACATGATGAGACAGCTTTTTACATTGTACAAAACCTCAAAAAATGATGAGGGAGGTGATTTGTTTTTATTTTATTGATTTAGCAATAAAAAGGGTCAATGAGGCACCCTTGGAAGATATGAGGGAGGGCCTGAGAACCAAGAAATTAATTTTTTTTGCCTAATTTGACTATCGCTATGAACAGTTGCTATGATTATCAAATCTTTTCAGCTTATGCATTACCCCGACCTACTTTTTGAATTTTAAGGCTAAAAAACTCAAAAATATGTCATTATTTCAGATACTGAGAGGTTTAGAATCATAAAACCTTGCGTGTTGATGCATCTTGGGGCCTTAGATTTTCAAGAAGTAAGTTTTAGTGACCGGTTTTAAATTCTGCATTCTTCTTCAAGGTCACAGTGACCTACTTTGAAAGTAATGGCTATTTTATTTTAGATACTGCATTGCTTACAATCAACAAACTTTGTCAGTTACATGTAATGTATCAAAGGTCCTCCAAGTCTGTCAACTGAAAAGTAATTCACTGTGACCTACTTCTGGAATTTTAAGGTTAATATCTAAATATTTCACAAAAAAAAGTCATTAAATCATCAAATTTGATGATGCATCTTGGTTTCTCAGAGAATTCTGAGAATTCAGAGCCTTTGGCTCAGGTGAGCTAAAAATGGTTAAGGTTATCTTTTGCATCAAACAGTCCCTACTCAAACCAGAAACAGTAAATATCATACATATACAATGTAGCAGTACTAGATATCAAACAGGCATTGCAAAAACCAGACAGCGTTTTACATAGCATGCCCTCCCTCCCCCCCCCCCCTGTTGCTACGCCCCTGTAAATATAGGTCATGAAGTTCTGATTTTAGAATTTCAAGGCTTTATCTTGATATATAGGATATTAAAAGGCTTCAAATTGTAGTGAAAGGATGAACAATTTGAGGGATCAAAGACCTCTGGAACACTTTTTAGAATTGCTACCTGATTCCATTTGTAAATCTTAAGACGATGAAATATGTTCAAACCAACTGAAACCAGAACACATTTGTAGGGGCAATGCGTTAAAGAAAGTTTTGGAGGTCTGACATGTTATCTAGTCACATTTGATTGACTCTGATGTTCTTTTAAATTTTTCATTTAGACATGTAAAAAAACCTTACACATATAACAAGAGGCCCATGGGCCACATGGCTCACCTGAGAAGCTTTGACTTTTCTTGCTGTTCTTTACCTGTTGTGACCCAACCAGTCACAATTTGGACAATTTAAGATCTACATTATCACAGGATGCTACCACATAAGTTTCAGCTTTTCTGGCCCAGTAGTTCTTGAGAAGAAGATTTTAAATGACCCCACCCTATTTTGTCTTTTCTTGATTATTTCCTGTTGTGAGGAAACTAGGCCCTTCATTTTTACAATTTAAATTACCCTTCATCCAAAAATGCTATGTACTAAGTTTTGTCAAAATTGGCCCAGTGGTTCTTGAGAAGAAGTCAAAAATGTGAAAAGTTTACAGACAACGGACAAAATGTGATCAGAAAAGCTCACTTGAGCCTTTGGCTCAGGTGAGCAAAAAATGGTAAAGGTTATCTTTTGCATCAAACAGTCCCTACTCAAACCAGAAACAGTCAATATCATACATATACAATGTAGCAGTACTAGATATCAAACAGGCATTGCAAAAACCAGACTGAGACAGCGTTTTACATAGCATGCCCTCCCTCACAAGTTTTATGAAGAAATTCTGACAATTCAAACACATTTAAATCTATGATTTATTTTTCTCCATCACCTTGGAGAAATTTACACACACTCATTCACAATCATTAAACATTCTTGAGTATGTTCAACGACCAGAAATCCAACAGATCAAAGATGTCACTCCTTTCTCTGTATCTTTGTAAAACATGTCATATAATTCATATACTGCTAGTTATAAAGGAGTAAAATATCAGTCCTTCTGATATTCAGATAACTATCCAGGATAGGATATGTCAGTTATTTCATTAATTGTTCCATGAGTAATTCAGTGAATCAGTAGTTGTGATTCGTCATACACCACCTCTTCTTCCTCTTTTTCAGTTTTGACTTTGAGGTTGATCCATTGCTCTACTTTCACTTTGTCTGGAGAATCTGCAGGAAGTGTTGGTTTGATGTCATAGTCTCTCTCTTGTGGTTGACATAACAAGAAATTGATTAACTGTTCCAAAACTGTTTGATCAAACCCCACAATTCTGTTGTCTTCAAAGGTTTCGTACAAAGCCATTTCTGGTGTGTACCAACACACATTATGGATGGGGTTTGCCTCCGTGTTTTTCCAAAGATGCAAGGTGTTAAGCTGATTGGCAAAAAACTGGAATTTTCTTCCATCCGTCAAAATTCCAAAATTGGTAAAAGGATAAGTTACATCTATGAAGCTGTTGAATCCTACAAAAGGGAAATCTTGTTGATAAAAAAAAACCTGAATATTTATAACAGATGAGGTTAAACACAGTAGAGTAAATTCAAAGTTCAAACATCATCATTTGAAAAAGTACTACTGGATTATAGAATCCTTTCTTTATATAAAACTCTCAGGAAAAGCCTTATACTACATTCCCCAAGCTGTCTCTACTATTTCTCACCAAATCTTTATACAGATTTAAATAGACCTTTCCTATGGGCATACATGAACTTAACCCCCCCCCCGAACTCTGCAAACTTGCTTAAATAAACTAAACTTCAAATTTCAATGGAATGCATCTTGTTGAAATATATATTTATCTATAATTAATAAAAGGTTGTATCACATCTGGTCATGAGCGAGATCTAGCTGGGCTGACTGGGCCAAAATATGGAAATTTATGGCTGCATTTGTAAAAAGAATAAAAAACAACAAAAGGACAGTGTTTGAAACTAACCATAAAATAGTCTAACGTATTTCTGACAGCTAATCAAAATTGTTAGCCCTGTCAAAGATCTAGTAATCCTAAAAACTATTTTCTTTTTGAAAAATATTGCTTTCAAATGTACCACCATCTAAGTCATTATTTCACCCTTCCTGTGACTGGATGAGATCGTGACTGTTCTATTAAGACTATTAAATGATTATGTCAATCTCCTACGCAGAGTTGTCATTTGCTTCTCTCTCAGAGGTAGAGAGCACAATTATGTGTCAGATACAATGCCATCCACATGACATTGACCAAAAGTTAATACACAGACTTGGGAGTACAACCACTTGGCTTGTTAAGCTTTAACCACTGGTTCAACCTCTCACTTCATTTCAAAAAAGTTTGTACACAAGTGCACTACACTAATGGTCCTTGGATTATCTTAATAAATCTGTGGCAGAGGTGAGATAAAAATAATTTCCAATTCATCATATTGCTCTCATTTACTCTCTATTACACAAAGAAAATAAATCTATGTTAAATGTTTCACCTTGGTAATAAGCTTGGGCCACATTCCAGACAAATCCAGTACTCATCCCCCAGCCTATCCTGGCTTCTGCTGCGTATCTCTCCCCATAATCTTCTTCCATCTTGTGCAGTTTCCTCTTGTTCGTATTTTGTATAAACATGTAACCAAACTGGGCAGGATCTCCTAAATTAAATCCTGCAAAATAAAAAAAATTATCTTGGTTTAGTAAAATTATATTATGTCTAAAACATTTAAAAGTTATGACCTTTACAAATTTTGACTAAAATATAATTGGTATATCCTTATAGAAAGTGTTTTAAAATTCTCCAGTCAAAACATGGAAGCTCTTTTTTGTGTCTTAATGGTCGTTAGGCATCGATTTATGACATTTTAAAATTGTCTTGTTTGTGTGTCCTACATGTATCTGGTCTACCAAAAACACAAAATGACCTCATAACAGGTAATCCACATGAAATATGAATGCCCTTATAAACTTTGATTCTACTGATAACTTAGTTCACTTCAGAGTCTTCTGTCCTGTGACCAAGCCTCGAGAATACCAAACAAGTTGCCTGTATTGGATAACAATAAATCTACCTGGATTAACAGTGATGAGTTCATCCCCAAAAGAAGCCCCATAAGACTTGGGATACA
>PRKT01000006.1:3368863-3379821 GCA_003671525.1 Saccostrea glomerata | reverse complement strand
GGGGGGGGGGGGGGATACGACAGTTGGCATCTTAAATTTCAAGGGGTGGCTCGGTTTAAAGTTGAATTTAAAGACTTGTGGTCCATCGCTTTTGGTGTTTTAGTTGATGGGATGTCATCAATTATTTATGCCATATTGTGTCAAGTATGAATGCCCAATCATATGTCATTCAATAGTAATTACCATAATTAAAAAGAGGAAATTAGGTCAAATATGAAGGTCAAGGGGCCAATAATCAGAGCATACTTGAAAACATCTTGATAGAAGTACAGGTGAAATATGGAAGCCCTTTCTCTTCTCAATCAAAAGTTAATTAAAGATAACATTTATAAAATGTCAAACTGCAAGGTCAAGGTCACAGGATAAAACATATTGGTACCCAAAGTAAGCTTTTCTCACAAGAGGTACAATTGTGTAATATGAAAGCCTTGGCACTAAGGATAAGTTTTTGAAAGGAAGGTCAAATTCCAGGGTCAAGGTGAAAGGGTAAAAGTTGTTGGTTACTAAAGATATGTCTTTTCACAAGGATTACATATGTGAAGTATAATTGAAAGCCCTAGCCATAACCATTCAAAAGTTATGGTCAAGATTAAAGTTTTTTAAAAGTAGGTCAAGCTTCAAAGTCAAAGGGTCAAAGTTGTTGGTATCCAATTAAAGGTCTTAGCAAAAGGATTAAATATATATGTGAAGCATGAAAGCCCTAACCCAAACCTAAATTTATGGTCAAGGTTTGTTTTTAAAAAACAGGTCATACTCCAAGGTCTAGGACAAAGGGTCAAAGTTCTTAGTATCCAATGTAAGGTTTTCTCAGAAGGATTACATTTGTGAAAAAAAAATGTAAATCTTCAATGTCAAGGTCAAAAGGTCAAAGTTGTTGCTAATCAAAGAAAGGTCTATTCTCAAAGAATACATATTTGAAGTTTGAAAGTCCTGGTATTCAACATTCAAAAGTTAATTGAAGCTAAAGTAAAGTTTAAAATTTTTGTGTAAAAGTATGTCAAACATCAAGGCCAAGGTCAAAAGGTCAAATTTGGTAGTACCCAAAGAAAGGTCTTGTCACAAGAAATACACTTTCTTGTGTATGAAAGTCATAGATCCACTCAATTTAAAGTTATGAGCAAGGTTAAAGTTTTTGCAGACAAGCAGACAGAATCTGACAGACAGATATCCAGAAAGACAGACAGACAGAAAGATTGACAAAAAAAAACCAATATACCCCTGAATCTTCAATTATGAGGGCATAAAAATACTAATCAATTTCTTTTTCTAAACATAGATTTATCTTAAACCTTAAAGACAAACCCATGTAACATTAAACTAATTAATTTCTAACAACTTATGAAACATTCACATTTATGTTTTGTATCTTACTCTAATTGAAATTAATTAATGATGTATGTCCAAGATTATTGCCTTGCGTAGATTTGGAGTATTTGATAATTTTTGTTTTAAGATAAATACCGACAGTCTTTCCCAGGTTATATTTCTTTTCTCTTTGGAAATATATTAATGGGACCAATTTAATCATCTTTTTACATACATGTATTAAACCATCATTATGCTGGATAATTTGACAATGGAGAATGGAACAGCTCATCAGGATATTTAATTTTTTTGAAAATTAATTAATTATTATTATTTTTGTAGGTTAAAGAAGTTGGCTGAAAAGTTCAAAGAAAAGTTTGGTTGTGAACCAAACTTCTATGGAAGAGCCCCAGGAAGGGTCAATTTAATTGGTAAATCTTTTAATAAGACATTGTTCACTCAACTAAGCTGCCATTCTGAAGTTCAAGTGTTGCTTAAAGTTCATTAACCTTTTTACATATTTATCATGTTTATGATTGTCTTACTTCTGCTAGTTACAAAATGAATTGTATTATGTCACATAATTCACTTGAAAGTTGAACTGTTATCTTGTTGTGATGAAATCTGCTTTAAGTCTTAGTATACAGTACATCTTCTTATAGAAATTTGATTTATTTGCTGTTTTATAAATCTGCACTGTATATACATGTACAGTGTACAAACAATTTTTGTGTCAAAAGAAATGGAATGTCAGGCATATTCTACTAACTGTTTTAGCTGCCCAGAATGTATTTAATAGTTCAGTATCAATGCTGCATCCAAATAGTCCTTTGATAACATTGACATTTTATTTTAGGTGAACACATTGATTATTGTGGTTACTCGGTGTTGCCTATGGCGATAGAACAGGATGTTGTTATTGCTGTGGCTACAACAGAATCTCAAGATGTTTTATTAACGAATATGAAGAGTGAATTGTATAAGTATGTTAATCTAAAAATTAGAGGGAAAAAAGCTCAAAGATTACATTTGATTTTTCTTTGATTGTCATTTTGTTCACAAATTCTATCAATCTTAGTCATAATAAAGTTCTTTCACTTTATTTCAATCTACAATTCTGTTTAATAAGCAGATTTATTTTTAGCACTGCAACAAAAGTTCATTTCAAATTATTACTCTTTGAAGATTACATTATGGTTTCTTTATATTGCATACATATAAGAAAAAGTCGTTCTCCATACTTTGTTTTTTATTAAATTGCAGTGACTTTGTATTTACTGTCAACAATGTGAACATTAACAAGGATAAACCTCAGTGGCAGGACTACTTCCAGTGTGGATTTCTGGGAATGACAGAGCACCTTAAGCTCTCCTCCCCACCCCGGGGAATGAAGTGTATGGTGGATGGGACTGTCCCCCCAAGTTCTGGCCTGTCCAGCTCCAGTGCTCTTGTTTGCTGTGCTGCTCTGGTTACAATGTACTCCAACGGAAAAAGTCTGCCAAAGGTATTGGAAACTTTAACCTCTGGAATGTAAAGCAGAAACATACTGTTTCCAAGTATAATTATTTATATGTATGATGGCTGGCATTAGACAAATTTTGCAAATAATTCATAAAGAAATACATATATGTAATTATGTTCCCCAAACGAAGTTGGGGAACATATTGTTTTTACTCTGTTTCTTATTATTATTATTCTTCTTCTTCTTCCTGGGTACTTTTTTGTCCGCGAGTGATCTTGTAAACTGTTCATCCGATGTAGGTAAAACCTTTTTAGGGTCAGTAGACATGTTATGTAGATTTGTGGAATCAAGGTCATTTTGCGCGCACGTGCTTGCAAGAGCGTGCGCGTGCAACACGTGAAATGACCAATATAATAGATATAGCCGTAACTTTTTTTATTTTTTGATGAAATGCTTTGAAACTCATAATTTGATTATTTATTAGTAGTATAGACATGATGACATGGTCAAAATAGCAAGATCTCACGCGCATGCACGTGCGCTTTGCTCTGATTGGCTGAAACTAAAGTCTCTATATCTTTCTTGTTTTTCGACGAAATCCTATGAAATTTTGAACATAGCCATGCATTAATATATCCTACAACATGATATATAGCATTTGTCATAAAATCACGCACGTGCATGCACGTGCGCTGCAATCTGATTGGCTTAAACTTTAAATAGCTATAACTCCCTTGGTTTTCAACCAAACAGGATGGGATTTGGAACATAGGTAGATACATGTATAATGAACTTCTACAACATGATATGGTCGCCATGCACATGCATACACGTGCGTGTACTTGCGCCGTAATCTGATTGGCTGAAACTTTAAACAGCTATAACTGCTTTGGTTTTCAACCAAACGGAGTGGGATTTAGAACATAGATAGATGTTATGGACTTCTACAAGAAGATATGGACACCATACTCATGTATGCACGTGCGTGCACGTGAAATGAGTTAAATCAAAAATACACTTGAATTAGCGTATTTTTGAATACTTTTGGATTAAATACTTTAATATTTAGTATATTAAAAATGTATAGATTGTGAAGACAAAATGATATGGTCATTACGCACATGCATTCACATGCGCACGCGTGCAGTGCTAAAATTTGAATGAACTTGGCGTTGTTAAAGTCTCGAAAGCATAGATTTTGTCCTATTTAATGAAGCTTACAGGGAATATGGCACCAAAAGGGAGTTGGGGAGCGTTTGGGGAACATCTGTAACGGTCCCCCGTTACAATTAGCACTAGTTGAAATAAATTTTGTTTATGGGTAGAATTTATCATACCTTATTTGCCCTCTATCAGATATTCTGACTTCAGTGATTATCATATTTATTTATAAGTAACTTCTTTTGTTCATACAAACATACATGTAATCAAAGAACACCGCTGTTTGATTGATTTCAGAAAGAGTTGGCAGATATGTGTGCTAAATGTGAGCGTTATATTGGAACACAAGGAGGAGGAATGGATCAGGCAATATCATTCATGGCCCACAAAGGAACAGTAAGAAAACAAATCCTTAGAACAGTGCCTCATACAAAAATTTCTACATGTATATGCTTTCCAACCAAATATGATGGCAATTTACACATTGTTTTAGGTCACCCGAGTCAAAATGGTGACCTATTTCTTCTATTTTCTTCTCATCGTCCATTGTGCATTAATCATAAACTTTTGTATACATGTATTTTCTGCTTCAGTTTGATCAATTTTGGATCAGGTTCTAAAAACACACAATAATTTTTACAGGCAAAATTGATTGATTTCAACCCACTGAAGGCAACAGACGTCTACCTGCCTGATGGAATTTCATTTGTGATTTCAAACAGCTGTGTAGAGAAAAATAAGGCATCATCGTCAGAATTCAACACCAGGGTCGTAGAGTGCAGAATTGCCACTCAGGTATGGAGGAAGTTGAAATTGTACACAACTCCATTGTCCAAAAATACAGTTTAACAAAATTTATTTAGTAGACTAACAACACTACTAAAAAACAAAATGTGTTTGTGAAACACTGATGCCCCCGTATGGCAACATAGCAAAGATTAAACTTTTCTTAAATGCAAAATTAATATATTGGTTCCAAAAGTAGGGTATTCTCACTGGAAATACAATTATAAAATATGAAAGTAGGCCAAGGTTAAAGTTTTTTCATAAGTACAGAAATCTCCAAGGTCAAAAGATCAAGGTAATTGATATGAAAAGAAGGGTCTTGGCACAAAGAATACATATGTGAAGTATGGAAGCCCTAGCCCTAGCCCTTTAAAAGTTATGGCCAAGGTTAAAAAATTTTAAAAGTAGGTCAGACTCCAAGGTCAAGGTCAAAGGGTTGAAATTCTTGATATCAAATGAAAGGTCTTGTCACAAGGATTATATATGAAAAATATGAGAGCACTAGCCCTTAACCTTCAAAAGTTATGGTCAAGGTTTGTTTTTAAAAGTAAAGTCAAACTCCAAGGTCAAGGTCAAAGTTCTTGGTATCCAATAAAGGGTCTTCTCACAAGGATTACATGTTTGAAGTATGCGAGCACTAGCCCTTAACTTCAAAAGTTATGCCTAAGGTTAAAGTTTTTCTTTTCATAAGTACAGAAATCTACAAAGTCAAGGTCAAAGATCAAGGTTATTGGTATGAAATGAAAGGTCTTGCCACAAAGAATACATATATGAAGTATGGAAGCCATAGCTCTAACCATTCAAAAGTTATGACTAAGATTAAATTTTTTAAAAAGTAGTCAAACTCCAAGGTCAAGGTTAAAAGTCAAAGTTTTTAATAACAAATAAAAGGTCTTGGCACAAGGATTAAATATTTTAAGAAAGCACTAGCCTTAACCTTTATAAATTGTGGTCAAGGTTTGCTTTTTAAAAATAGGTCAAACTACAAGGTCAAAAGGTCAAACTTCTAAGTATCCAATAAAGGGTCTTCTCACAAAGATTACATATGTGAAATATGAAAACACTAGACCTTTTAAAATTTATGGCCAAAGTTTTTTTCATAAGTACGGAAATCTCCAAGGTCAAGGTCAAAAGGTCAAAGTTGTTGGTATTCAATGAAAGACCTTTCTACAAAGAATACGCTTATGACGTATAAAAGTCCTGGCCCCAGGATCATGAAGCATCTTAAGTTTAAGTCAAAATCTTCATGCTGTACTAAAATGTTGTCAAGTCCAGCATATCAGAATTAAAATATGTTTCAGAATTGATACATAAAAGTGTTATAAATTGCGATTTTTGAGATTAATTCAGTAATTGATAAACATTTTACAGGCGATTGAAATATTGACTTAAGTCTAAGTCTATTTCATGATCCCGGGGCCTGGTATCTACTGTTCAAAAGATATGGCCAAAGTAAAAGTTTGGAATTTTTGTGTTAAAGTGGGTCAGACTCCAAGGTCAAAAGGTCAAATTTGGTGGTACCCAAAGAAAGGTCTTATCACAAGGAATACTCATGTGAAATATGAAAGTCATAGCTCCACTACATCAAAAGTTATGGGTAAGGTTAATTTTTTTGTGGACAAACAGACAGACAGAGAGACAGACAGAATGACAGACAGACAGCTAGACAGATTGACGTACACAACAAAAACTGTATATCCCCGAAACTTTGTTAACGGGGGCATAAAAACAAAAAAACAGAGATGAAATAACAAAAAATATTTAACAAAACATGCTGTGGATAAAATATGGTATATAGACAGAAAAAATAGATGCAAGACTTGTTAAACATCACATATTTATAGTTTTTATGAAACTCAAAGAAAATTTCACAAAAAAATTGAGACAAAGAAATTTTTGACACATACTTGAATTGATGGAATCAACTGTTTTATTGAAATGTATCACACACAAAAATTAAACAATCATATGTACATGTATTGTATGCAAACATACCAACTGTCTGTTTCTGAGATTGTGTGTTTTATCAGATTCTAGCCAAACAGAAAGGCCTTCAGTGGGCTGATTTTCAGCGTCTAGGAGACGTACAGAAAGCCCTGAATCTAAGCCTCCCTCAGGCAGTAAAACTTGTTAAGGAGGTCCTCCACAAGGAACCATACACTCGCTCAGAAATCTGTCAGATCCTTGACATGAAGGAGGAAGACTTTGTCAGCAATATCCTTAGTGCTAGGACCGACCAAGGTCTGATCATCACTGTCCCAATGGGGAAATAAATCTACAGTTTTTGGAAATATTAATTAGTTCTATATAAAAGAATGTAAACAAACAAATTTAACTTAATTCTGATAAGAAGGATATATACATTATACAATGAGTTAATGAGTAATTATACTAAGTAAACTTCTTCTATTTGCAGTGCAATCTTTCAAGCTATTTCAACGAGCCACTCATGTCTTCTCTGAGGCTGGGCGGGTCTTGTCCTTTAAACATATCTGTGAAGAGGCAGACCCTCAAGCTTCACAGAAACTCGGAAAACTGATGAATGAAAGTCACACCAGTTGTAGGGATATGTATGAGTGCAGCTGCACTGACCTGGACAACCTCGTCAATGTTTGCTTGTAAGTTCATTACAAAGGTGACAGGTTTCTTTTTAAAAGCTGTTGTTGTAAACATGTTCCTAACCACCAACAGAAGCCAGAGAATACAAAATGATTTAGAATATCATTAGAAATCATGATTTCTGTCAGTGTAGCTAATTTTCATAATGCTCTAAGATCACATCTGATACTGTAATTATCTTTTACAGAGAGTCTGGTGCTCTAGGATCTAGACTGACATTGTTATTATCTTTTACAGGGAGACAGGTGCTCTAGGATTTAAACTGACATTGTTATTATCTTTTACAGGCAGGCTGATGCTCTAGGATCTGGACTGACATAGTTATTATCTTTTACAGGGAGGCAGGTGCTCTTGGATCTGGACTGACATGGTTATTATCTTTTACAGGCAGGCTGATGCTATAGGATCTAGACTGACATTGTTATTATCTTTTACAGGCAGGCTGATGCTCTAGGATCTGGACTGACATTGTTATTATCTTTTACAGGCAGGCTGATGCTCTAGGATCTGGACTGACATTGTTATTATCTTTTACAGGCAGGCTGATGTCTCTAGGATCTAGACTGACATTGTTATTATCTTTTACAGGCAGGCTGATGCTCTAGGATCTGGACTGACATTGTTATTATCTTTTACAGGGAGACAGGTGCTCTAGGATCTGGACTGACATTGTTATTATCTTTAACAGGGGGCTGTGCTCTTGGATCTAGACTGACATTGTTATCTTTTTCAGGGAGGCAGGTGCTATAGGATCTTTACTGACATTGTTATTATCTTTTACAGGGAAGCTGGTGCTCTAGGATCTGGACTAACATTGTTTTAACCTTTTAAAGGGAGGTTGGTGTTCTAGGATCTGGACTGACATTGTTATTATCTTTTACAGTGCTCTAAGATTAGGACTGACATTGTTATTATCTTTTACAGGGAAGCTGGTGCTGAAGGATCTGGACTGACATTGATATTATTTTTTTACAGGGGGTGGGTGCTTAAGTATCTGGAATGACATTGTTATTATCTTTTACAGGGAGGCATTTGCTCTAGGATTTAGTCTGACATTGTTATTTTTATACCCCACGCAACTAGTTGCGGGAGGTATAATGTTTTTGACCCGTCCGTCAGAGTGTCAGAGAGTCAGTCAGTCAGTCAGTCCTCTTTTTTTGTCAGCGCAACTCCTCATAAACCACTGCACAGAATTTCGTCAAACTTTGCAGGTATTTAGGACACAATGTGTAGATGTGCATATTACCAGGAAATTCCGATTCCTTTATTTTTTCCGGGAATTTTCGCACTTTTTAACTTAGGCATTTGGCCATACCTTGAATATAGAAATGAACAGTTTGTCAGCGCAACTCCTCATAAACTGCTGCACAGAATTTCGTCTAACTTTGCAGGTATTTAGGACACAATGTGTAGATGTGCATATTACCAGGAAATTCCGATTCCATTATTTTTTCCGGGACTTTCTGCACTAAATACTTAGATTTTTGGCCTTACCTTGAATATAGAGATGAACAGTTTGTCAGCACAACTCCTCATAAACTGCTGCACAGAATTTCGTCAAACTTTGCAGTAATTTAGGACACAATATGTATATGTACATATTACCAGGAAATTCCGATTCCTTTATTTTTTCCTAGAGTTCCCGCACTAAATACAGGTTTTTGGCCATACCTTTTATGTGGAGATGAACAGTTTGTCAGCGCAACTCCTCATAAACCACTGCACAGAATTTCGTTAAACTTTGCAGATATTTAGGACACAATATGTAGATGTGCATATTACCAGGAAATTCCGATTCCTTTATTTTTCCGGGAATTTCCACACTTTCCAACTTAGACTTTTTGGCCATATTTTGAATATAGAGATGAACAGTTTGTCAGCACCACTCCTCTTAAACTGTTGTACATAGTTTCGTCAACCTATGCAGATATTTAGGACATATTCCATTATTTTATCCCAAAGAGTTTTGCCTAGTATTCAAGAAAATTTCCCCCCCCCCCAACCACTTCAAATTAATGTTTGGATTTGTATAATGCCAAGAAATTTTGATTTCATTATTTATCTAGAAACTTCATTCCACATTTAAATGTCCTCATATGCAATGTCATGATGTGAAGATTTTTTTTGCAATTATTGCCCTTTTTGATCTATACTATGTATTTAAAGTGCACTGTACCTTTCATTATGTGTTTCACCGTCAAGTTTTGGGGGAGCGTGGGGTATGTGAGCTAGCTCACTTTTTCTTTCATTTTATTTACAGGGAGGCAGGTGCTCTAGGATCTCGACTTACAGGAGCAGGCTGGGGAGGCTGTGCAGTTTCCATGGTTCCAACCAATCATGTGATGGACTTTTTAGTCAAAGTCAAGAAAAACTTCTATGACAAAAATCCATCAAAAGCGTCAATGGTTGGAAAATCTTTATTTGCCACACAGCCAGGATCTGGGGCCCAGATTTACTTACCTAACATAGTTTGATGAAGATAATTGATATTAGATTAAAAGTAGTAGTTATATTGAATATGGTGCCATAGATTAATTGCCATATACCTGTGTACATTTGAACACATAATTCATATAAAATTGGTCTGTGTTATAATTTTTGTATGCTGTAAATTTGTAATTACATGTTTGGGTTTCACTACTAAGGGATATAGCATCCAAAATATCACTTATATGTCTCAATAAAGTGTATTCCGTTTCATCTGGATTAGTGTTGTGAATTAAATTGCATTGAATTATATATGTATATTTAATATAACAATATAATTTTTAAGCCCATGGAATCAATTTGTGGGTACCAGTATATATAGTCCTGTCTGTCTATTTGTCTGCAAAAATTTTAACCTTGTCCTTAACTTTTAAGTGGATGGGGCTATGGCTCATATTTAATACAACAAGACCTTTCTTCAGGTACCAACAAATTTGACTTCGTTACCTTGACCTTGGAGTTTGACCCCACTTTTACCAAAAAATTCTAAGCCTTAAGCTTAGTCATAACTTTTCATTAGTTGGTGCTAGTGCTCTCATATTTCACATGTGTATTTGCTACATGACAAGACCTTTTAATGGGTTTAATAATATTTGACCTTAGAGATTGACCCACTTGTAAAAAAAACTTTTACATTGGCCATAACTTAAATCGTTAGTACTAGAGTTCTCACATATCACAAATGTATTCCTTGTAACAAGACCAACAATTTTGACTAAAGATTGACCTTTGAATTTGACTTGCAATTGAGAATCAACCCTTATCCCGTAGCTGCCACCAGGGAGCATATCAGTTTTCACAAACACATCTTGTTATTTATTGGCTATCAGAGTTTACAAAGGGTATTTTATACATGTACACAGTAAAAGTACCGGTATATCACTGAGAGATTTTGCAAAATTAATTAATTTCAGTATCCCAAAGTGAAGCTGATGACTATTGATAAGACATAAATTTCAATTTAATTAAAATTAGATCTTTGATCTGCAGTCTAAAACTAAAGTACAGTACTGAGTAGTGTAAATTTTTTGCAATAATGTGTTTTCTTTTGGCAGGCACGTAGCATCGTTTTTGAAAGTGGGGGGCCAACCAGAGAAATTTTTTTTTTACCTACCGGAAAAATTTGACAAGCAAAAAA
>PRKT01000006.1:3357272-3368436 GCA_003671525.1 Saccostrea glomerata | reverse complement strand
CCCCCCCCCCCCCCGGATGCTACGTCCCTGTTTGGTGGTATTTGAATTTATCAGAGACATATAAAACCATATACATGTCTCTGAATTTATCAAGGCAATGTCACCCTGGTCATGATACTATTTTAAAAATTGCTTAAAAATCAAGCGATTTCTAAATTTTTTTTTCTATTTGCTATTAAGAATCAAAGCATTATTGCCAGTGTCCACTTGAGGTCTTTGATTTGTGTTATTTACGGGAATCTTAATTCAACTTAAGAAAAAGTTCGAGATCGGGATTTTAGAAATAGTGACCTAAGGATCGAGGGAATTTTGAATTTTGTTAGCTTTTGGTTTCGATTTGTTATTTGAGTCTTAACTCGATGTGATTCGACATTTAGGAATGGCAGAACAGGTAACTCCTATAGAATATGCTTTGATTGTAAGTGTTAAATATTTTGGAAAAGAAAATAGCAGAGAGGATGCTATTTCTGATCAAACGAACGCCAGAGCAGCCTTTAGACGGTTGGGATTCGAAACCAAGATAGTCACGGAGGAAGAACCAACGCCTTTGGCAATGGAGACTGGTGCTAAAACTGAGTACGTTACTAAACACCGATTCCAAGAGGAACTTGACAAGGGTGATTATTATAATTATTTTATTTTTAGGCATCTGAATTTAATTATTAATAATTAAGTTTCAAATTATTAAGCGTGCACCAAGGACCTATATACTAACGTGAGTATATAGGTCCCTGCGTGCACATACAATTTGGCTCCAGAACTGTAGAAAAAATATATTGATAAATGAAAATTTATCAAAGAATTCCCATTTGTTCATCACTACAGCCATAAATCATGTGAAGAGCCAGGAATACCGACATTTTGCTGTGTTTATTTCCACACATGGAGGGGAGGCTAGGACAGGAGGTCATTACGAACATGAGCTGTGTTTCTATGATGGTGATGTGTCCACTCAGAAGGTCCTCTTTAATCCACTGGACAGGGAACTATCAAAAGTCAACAAATTCATCTTAGTCTCGGTATCTCGGATATCTACTGTAATTTTAAAAAACTGAAATTAATGAAATAGGAGACAGAAAGGCATATTTTTCCCCTGAGACTTATGTATATTTTAAAATACTGAGTAGTTTAAATTTATATTAAATAAATCTCTGTTTTAAAAAGGGATATTCCCCGCTGATGATATTTCTGCAGTACATGTACTTGGTTATTTTTTTCCTTGACACGTACAGCATAAAGTGGACCATTTTATTTATTCAAAATGTGTAAAGCTTGTTGTCTTTCCCATTTTTCCCTTCAATTTTTGGATATGCCATCTTGTCAGATATAATATAAGGTATAATTTTAAAACAAGCCACATCATTTTAAGGTACATTGAGACTAGTCTAATCTGAATGTTGCGTTTTTCCAAAACTTGCCCACAATGTGATGTAAACTTTAAGTCCCTTTAAATTGTTTAGAATGTTGCCTAATCTGTTCAATTTCTGTGGAACCACTGTTGTCCGGTTTAGATGAGTTTTACTGTCGGTAACCTGTTGTTGTGTTCTGATTTTTGTTCTTTCGTTTGGATTTATTAGGCCTGTCGAGATCGGGATGATTGTGAGAATGAGAGAGAGAATGAGGACCCTGGTGTACGGATACAAATTACTGAGGACCAGGGGGAGGAATACCAGATCCAGCTGATGGGAGAAGATGATATCCACCATTCCCTTCCTGGTTAGCAAGTGTGAAAATTAAGTATAGGGCCGGGGCATACTTGGATTTTTGGGTGCCCTTATAATCACTCTGTCATGTCTAGCTGTTTATCTGTCTATCTGTCGATCATTCCACAAATTTTCTTCTATAAATTTTTCTAATACTTTTTTATGCTTTACCAATTTAATTTCAAATTTGATATTTTGGTTGAACTTCAGTTCCAAATTTTTTTTTCCAAACACCATTACTATCTCCATTTTTAACCTATTACTGTCTGTGTAAAGTGGGGGGGGGGGGCTTAAACCTACAAAGCAATGTTCAATGTCCATACTAAGTACATATTTGGAAAAAGTGGGGGGGGGGCTAAGTTCCCCGCCCCCCCTAGCCCCCCGGTTCCAACGCCTATGGCACCCTTATATTTCTACCCCTTGGCAGAGCCCTTGCTGATTTGTCAGTTTTCTAGACCTAGTTCTATTTACCGGTAGTAACTTACATGTATAATGTCTTAGAGTTTCAAAACTTCTTGGGACAACTGTAATGTTATAGTTTTATCTTAATTCAATTTTATATTTTGAAAATGTTTTTTTATAAAAATTGTGTTATAATGGCTGAAATTGTTTTTTCCCAGAAAACTCACTTCACTGCATAGTACATGTACCATGTATATCAAACTGTGTCACCATGTTTGCGTCGCCATCAGGTAAGAAGGAAAGTACATTTAATTAGATATTTAATGCAAAATGTTACATGAAGGAAAACCCTATTAATGACATTATCAATCCTACAAGTATTAGAACTGCTAGGAGAGTTTGTAACTTTTTGAAAAAGTGCTTTGATATTAGGAAAGAATACCTTCAACAAACCTGATATGCTTTCTTTGATATTTTATTTTATGTATATTAATTGTTGTATTCATGACTATATGCCAATGTATGATGGTGTTGTCAATAAAATGAATTGAATTAGATAAACTTAGCCATAACATTTGAATAGTTGAGCTTGTCCTTGACGTAGAGTTTGACCTACTTTTGAAAATTTAAACCTTACCTGGCAGTGAGTGTTATAAACATGTCTTGTAGATATTGAATCTTCTACAAAATCCTTTGGATTTTACATAAGTAATAAATATACATTGAATATTATGATGATTATTAATTTTTACAGGAAAATGCTCATATCGTTGTCATTTGGCCAACTTACTTTGGGACAGAGTAAAATTACTGAGTGAGGGATCTCAAGTGAATTTACTGGAATTGTTACGTGATATCAACAGGATGTTTGCACAGAAGGCAATATCTATAGATGATGAGCCTTATGAAGGCTGCTATATTAGTTATGAGGTCAGCAATGTTGGAAGTATCTGTCACCGTCTCACTAATCCTATATACTACACAGTAGTTAAAAACTCCTAGGACAGCCCAGAGCAGACGAGACAGGTGCCTATAAAAGCCTAATGCTTGCACTGAGTGGATGGCCCTAATCAAGAGGACTCAGGTTTTTTTGTGAACATTTCTTCAGGAAAGAGAATTAATGCTATGTATAACTAAATGTTTAGAGATGAAGAAGCACTCTTGCAAGTACACCGATCTAAACCTTCTTCAATTCATTTTGTTTAGCTATACAGATAAAAATAAACCTATATAAAAGCAGGGGTATGTATAGGTTTATTAGTCTGCACAAATAAATCAAAGAAGTTCAAGATGCACTTGCAAAAGATAAACTGTGTTACCCTTGTGGGTCTGTCCGACTTTGAGAGTCTGACTTTTTCTCAGTCCATAAAAATTTTTGTCGTATTTTCAACAACTACTTTTCATGTGCTTGAAAGTTTAGCACACTCGTTGTTTTGGCATGCTGCATGGTGGAATTCATGCATTTTTGAATAATTACAAATTGAACTTCTCACTTATCTGTGCATCTGTCCAATCTAATTTCTGTGGCAACTGAATTTTTTGTGTATATTTATTTACCGAGATTGTATATTCACATAGGAACAGCTGTATTTCTACTTTTAGTGAGCATTGGCTCACACACCTCTTGTGTTTGTAGGGCTGAATGCATGGAATGGATAGAGAAACGCACTAAGAGAGAGAGAGAGATGTAAATTTTCTCACATTCATTTTATTCATACAAGTACAATCATACCTATACGTGTTTATTTTTAAATTCCATTTATTCACTTAAAATAAATCATGAATGAAGTATATGATGCATATATAATAATTTGTTTATTTGTTATTCTAACAAATACATTTATTTTTATTATTTTAATAAAATCTTACCAAAGTGTACCATGTAAAACAGTTGGGTGTTGTTCTATTTTCAATAATATGACATCTGCTATCTGAGATGTCATGTAATTATTGCATGAAATTATTATTTATATATAAAAAATAATATACAATCAATGTTTATGACAGGCACTTGATATTTGAAATATTTCATATCTTTAAAAAAAAATATGCTATTATGATAACGTAATTTTAGACAATTTATAGTAAAGTATAAAAATGATTTTTTTTTAACATTGGAAAGAGATTTTTATTAAATGCCATTCAAGTGCCACAGCTGTTTTAAATGGGGATCGACTATGAAAAATAAAATTATTTTACTGAGTAATTAAATCAAGGCATTTATATTCATGTATAGACAGTGTTAAAAATGAATGAACCTTTAATTAATATTCATATGAGAGAGTTCCAGATCGATATGAACATGAAATTTACATTAGAATTAAATACATTCGAAATGAATATCTATCATCGGGATCAAAGTGACGTTGTCATGGTTTACGTATACAGTTTTGTGATCTGGTCGTAGGTTTTTTATAGGACAAAATCTTGTACATTATTTGTAATGTTATTTATTTGTTAAAAAAAGTCCTATTTACTCCCTAAGTAAAAGTCTTAGTTCAAATGATACTCCAACTGCATGATTTTTTTCCATTCTTAATTTATTTCTTTGTGTCTTTTGTTAGGACATGGTTAAGAATAAAAATACAATTTTATTTTTCAGAATATGAGATATAATCAGGAAGTAGGAATATTTTTTGTAGAAAAATGGATAAAAAGAGTTTGTCAGAAGTGGGATTCGAACCCACGCCCACATTCGTGGACCAGAACACTCGCACTCTCGTATTGGAGAATGAAGAGTAATCGCTCTTGAGTCTGGCGCCTTAGACCGCTCGGCCATCCTGACACGTGTTGAATATTGTGATAAATGCTGGTTAAGTCAAAATTAGCTTATCATTTAAATTACAAGGTGTAACATAAATAACTTTTTAACTGAGATATAAAATATTGGGAATATTATTGCGATAATTAAAGAAATTTGTCCTCTTTTCGTGAAACTTATAAAGATGAGTTAATACTGTTCAATATTAACCACTAGGCGACAGCAAGTGTCTCTGTGGCGCAATCGGTTAGCGCGTTCGGCTGTTAACCGAAAGGTTGGTGGTTCGAGCCCACCCAGGGACGCAATTTTTTTTTTTTTTTTTCATTTTAATGGTACCGATACATAAATGTGGAAATAAGGCATCTACATAATTTAAACAATCAATTCAAAATTCTCTTCTTTGGCACCTGCGGGAAAAAAAGGCATGGTTTTTATAAAAATTAAAACGAAGTTTATGCTTGCTTGAAATTTTATTTGTGAAAAAAGTATAAGAACATTGAATGTATAAATTCATCTGTCATCATGTACATGCATGAATGTTTCTTGAAATCTATTTCTAAAACATTTTATATACATATAACACAATATACTTATTTCGTCTTTTGACCATGGACATTGGACACTTGACAATTATATTGTCTATGATTAATAACATTGAATGCATAGAAGTCTCGTATAAACATCCATTCTTTTGTGAAATAATTTTAAATTGTACATGTATATATATTGAAATGTCTTCTTGTAACCAGCATATAAAAAACAAATTTACGTATTAAAACTACATGCAGGAAGAGACTAGAGTCAATAAAACAAATTGGGGTGGGACCCCCCCCCCTTCACCCAGTCCATCGTATTTGACGAGCCTGAATATTAATCCTTGGATGAAGATGTTCTCAAACCAGAGACACATGCAAAGCACTTTAGAAACAAAGCATTTAAATGTCAACACACAATAATCATCGTACCCGATCTATATATGTCGTGACGTGGCATATTTCTGTCTCCAAACAATCAAAAGTGGCCCAGATAAAAACGGTGTCACAATGTAGGGTCTTGACTTTATAGTACGTTTGCATGGAAGACAACCCGATATAACTGTGGAACCAAAATTTAGTCTGGTAAGTTTGCATGCATCAATCACCTGGCTTTATAAATAATGTGCATAAGAAAAGGATTTCAAAACACTTAACAAAGAAAAATTACGAGAGAAAAGTGTAGTTCCTTACCTTAGTTATGTATTCACACATGTATAAACTTTTTTATATTTGCAATGGTTTTCATGAGTTTCACGATAGTTGTATTTAAAGTGACAAAAAGTTGTAAAAAGTGAAAAAGATGGTTGCAGAAAGGTGAAACTTAAATTATTGAAAGTTTAAAATTCCTTAAGGTACTCCGATCCTCAGCCAGGAAGGATTACTCTTAAATTTAGAATTAAATTTAAAAAGTCCAAAAAAAGAAACTTGAAAATCTAATCTTTTCATGCAACAATTTTCATTTTATGTCTTTCAATTCTTTGAAGTTCTCAGAAAGGTCTTACAAAAAATCGAAATTTTTATCCCATAAAACTGTTTTAAAATTACATATTGAAAGAAATTGAGTATTTTTTAATCTTATCATAAATACCAATCCTTATTAACATGATATGAAATTACAAGTGATTTGTTGTGTTATGCAATGATGGGAAAGTTTTTATACACTATGCATTGTAAAATGAGCGAAGTAAATAGCCTCACATGTTTAAAATGTGGCAATTTCTTCAAAAGCCTGGATACCTATGATTTTTAATTCTAAAATGTGTTTGTTGATCAAATGTGAATTGAAAATTTTTTAGTAGGGGTTTTTATTCGCATTTCCTGAAAACTTATTTGAAATTCACTTATTTTTCCTATATAATATGATTAATTTTAAAGATGAAATTTGAAGAATTCTTGTGGATTAAAAAACACATTACTTTGAGATTTCAGAGACATTTTGTGAGCATTTTCAATTATTCAATGCCTGATTTTCAGACCTGAGGATCGGAGTACCTAAATATTTATTTTTTAAAGTTAATAATCTAATCATTTTCAATCAAAATAGATCAAAAATTGTTTGTATCACCTGCCTTAAAGCTTCATGATAGTGAAATGTTAAAAAAAAAACAGTTTATGAAATTAATTTCATAAACAATAAATCTTTGAATAATCTGTATACACGTATATTCCATCTCGATTTACCTTTCTGTCAAACAGATAATAGGCTTGAATACTACATAAAACCCCGTTGCATTCCCTGGAGGTGAGGATGGTGGGTAGGGACGGCGTGATGGCGGCCGTGGCGGGTGGTCTTGGGGGCGGGGTCCTGGCCTGGAGAGCTTTCTACCCCAGCCTTGTTGACGACATCAGGACAATCCGCAGGACCAGAAAACCTCAAGAGCTCACCACCCGAGATGTCACGTCACGACGGCTTATAATAGACATGTTCGAGGAGACTTCTCGTATTCACCCTGAGAGAGTCTTCGTCGTGTTTGAAGATAAATATTACACTTATTCAATGATCAACTCTATGGCCAATAGAGTAGCAAATATAGTGGCTCGATGGAACCTCAGTATAGGCGATGCAGTGGCTATGATGATTTATAATTCCCCAGAATTTCTCTGGACTTTTCTAGGTAAGATTCGAATTCCAAGAAATTTGATACATTAGAATTACTTTTGAGTAGAATAGTAACCTCTCCATAAGATGGCTAAGTGTTACATCATAGATCAAGTTGTAACAATATTATAAAGAAACACGTAAACTAACATAAAAAAAGATTTAGAATTCTTTTGACAATCCTTTTATTAACATGTCTTCTTTGCGAATTTAAAAACACCCTGACAGTAATTTGTAATGCACATATAATCACAGGTCTTCTAAAGTTGGGGCTTGCCGGAACTTTTATCAACTATCATCTACAAGAAGAGCCATTAATTCACTCTCTAACAGCTAGCCAGACTAAGTATCTCATCGTCGGTAAAGGTAAGGTCTACTAGACTATACTTCATTTATGAGTTCCAAATACATGTACAAGTCCTTCTACTCCAACAAGCTAGAGGTTCACGGCGAGATATCACTTATTTAGGGAACGTTAACCGAGGCTCTAACTTGCAGGAGTACAAGTCTTACGTACATAACCGATTTTATGCATCACATATCTAAATGTAACAAGAACATGGAAAAAAAAAACATTATTGAATATACTTTATATATGTTGCAAAATGACTAAGATCATAAATTCTAATCCACTTCACAGGTTCTGAACTTCTAGATACAATAAAGAGTGTTAGTGACAAGCTTCCTGCAGACTTTAAAATCTTTGTATCCGGAGCCACAGCTGACTCGCTCCCCGATAGATTTATATCGTTTGATGAACAAATGATGCAGTCACTTCCTGTAGCCGTCTGTAAATCAACACGAGAGAAGGTGACGCTCCAAAGCCCAGTCTGCTACATTTATACTTCCGGCACGACGGGTCAGTGTTTCAGACCGCTCGTAACTATTCAACACAAAATTGTACAATAAATGTCCGTATTCAATAATTAATTCATTAAGATTACTTACAGTCCTCGCCTTAACAAAGTCTTATGTTTGAATCATTTGGAAAAGTTGTAACTAAATTGAACAGGAATTCTGTAGTGAAAAGAGAATTTTCTCCAAATATTTTTGGATGTTAAATAATTGTACGATAAAAATGTTTAGTGCCAAACCTGAATGGATCTTAAAATGTTTAAAATTTCATATAAGTATCAATTTTGCCCCTTAGGATTACCAAAGCCAGCAATTGTTAACCAAGCCAAAGCAATCAGACAAACACATGGTTACCGTGCTATCGACTTCACTCAGCAGGATGTGACGTATGTTGTGACGCCATTATATCACAGTGCTGCCACCTGTGTTGGCGTCTTTAATACAATAGGAGAAGGTAAAGCATGTACTGACATCTCTTACCGTGCCATATGGTGTTCGAAATACATTTAGTGTTTAGATCTTAACGACTTGAAACATTTGCAATGCCTTGGTTGTTTGCTCTCAGTTTGTTACATGAAGAGATGCAGATTAAATGTAATTTCCAATATATTTAAGGAATGAAGCTTATTTTGAACAAGTGGTATAATGGTAATCCACAGTATGCATTTTCAACTCTTGATCACCAAATGAAGTAGTTTTGTGTAATTATAAGCATCTTTGGGCCATTCTTGCAAATAAATGTACGCAAGATTAAAAAAAATGGCCTTGGGTCTCCGACGAAATAACAAGTGTAAGAGTGTCTTTCTTTTTTTACTCATTATCGCATTGCAATGCTTTTTTAATAACAACCGTTTTCCTTCGTTTTGATGCGAGTAGAAATGGGCTCTTTGCAAGGGATGGTCTTCCGGTCCTCATATTTTATGAAAGTATATATATATATATACTATGTTCTGAAAATGTGGACATCAATTATATTTTCTCATTGAAAAATGTCATTTTTAAAGATTTAATTTTTATTTAAATACATATGATAACAGGTGCGACCATAGTCCTACGGAGGAAGTTCTCAGCCAGCCAATACTGGGAAGATGTCCGTAAACATAAGGTGACCGTAATTCAGTACATAGGAGAGCTGTGTCGATATCTGCTCCGTCAGCCAAAGGTAGTCATTTAGTAAATTTACATCTAATGGTTTATACAACTGATATTAAAAAACCTTCAGAGAGAGTTGAACACACATTATTTTTGTTGAATAGCAGGTGTGTCCTGAAGGTTCAATCACTAAAATATTAAAAATAATTTATTACCCTTAATTATTCCGTTGCATCAATATTATATTTCTAAATGGTACGTTGTATATCAACCTTTTAGAGTCCACTGGACGGCGTTCATTGTGTAAGGGCGGCATTTGGTAACGGACTTCGCAGTGACATTTGGAGGGAATTCAAGACACGATTTAATATTCCTCAAATCTACGAGTTTTTTGGCGCCACAGAGGGAACTGCTCTTTTACTGAATTGTTGTAATAAAGTCGGTGCGCTAGGAAGATGGTCTCCACTCATCGTTAGTATAACAAGTTTTTCTGTTTGATTTTACAACAAAAAATGCACATCAACTCTTGAGATGTTTAGATACCTCATATTTCACAGTATGGTTACATTTAGAGAAAGCTAAAGTAAAGAAAAGGGGCAAGCAATAAAGTCTTGTGCTTACAGAGATGGATGAATGGCAAAGGAAAAGGTTTCTGCATTGTAAAGTTCGATCCGATAACGAACAAGCCAATCCGCGGAAAGGAAGGAAAGTGTGTTCTCATAAACCCAGGTAAAAAAAAACTGTTCATATTTTTTTTTCTTTTTTCTTTTTGCGAAACCTATAAGAAGAATTCTTATCAATATGCATACATGTATTAAGCATGTAAGGTTTGAAAGAAATGGACATGTACATGTGTATTTCTTGATAATTTGATTCATCAATAATTCATCAATTGGTGAAGTTGGGTACCATATGTTATGTGTGGAGTTGCATGTTTATATTTTCGAAAGGAACCTTAAACAAACAAACAAACAATGTTATTTGATTTGAAAAGTTATACACAACTTCTATATTACATACTGCGAGTAATTAGATTTTGTCTCCAACAGTTCAACACTAGAGTATACATGTAGAGGTTTTAGTCAATTTTCTCTACAGGTGAAACCGGTTTGCTTCTAGCTGTAATGCCACCAAGTACTAATAAAATTTACCTGGGAACAAAAGAAATGGATGATAAAAAAATTGTACGAGATGTTCTCGAAAATGGCGACACTTTCTTTAATTTTGGAGACTCCGTGTACCTAGACTTCGATTACTATGTGTATTTCCGGGACAGAATTGGTGATACCTTCAGGTGAGAAACTGGACTAAACATTGTAATGATTATTCCAACTTCTTGCCTGGTTCTTGAACATTTTAAGACCCTTAAGGGGGATGTACAAGCCATATTGGATCTAGTCTGGTGTGAAATAAGAAATACCAAGAATGCGCTTAAAACTCTACTAAACTAACCCAAAGTTACTCAAAGTGCTAATGCACTAATAACCTACTGTTAGAGACCAAAATTAGTAAATAATTAAGTTTATTTTGTTTTAATTAGGAGGAAATTAATCATGTTAGTACTGCGCAGCTACAGCATTCACGAGATGAAAAATGCATTGAAAATGGTGTCAGTTTGATTCATTGATAATATGGCTACAACCATTTGTTTCGCTTTTTTCTTGTCATTATCCATAATTCTTGAAAATTTGATTTTTCATATGGGTGTCTTCCTGAG
>PRKT01000006.1:3322996-3354762 GCA_003671525.1 Saccostrea glomerata | reverse complement strand
TATTTTTTTGGATTTTTTAAGGCTCTGCTGAATTCTGTAGCTGCGCAGTTCTAAGGAGCATATCAAAAGCATTTTTCTGCAAAAGTATAGATTATATATGCACAACATGCATTCAGTTATGCATATTTATTGTATCTTTATCATAAAGACTTACAATTTGATCAAAATATAATGTATTTTAGCCATTTGAAGAAATGTTTACATTTTGTTCTCTCTGCACTAAAGGTGGCCGTACATCCCCCTTAAGGGGGATGTCCGGACACCTTTAGTGAAGTGAGAACAAAATGTAAACATTTCTTCAAATGGCTAAAATACATTAGATTTTTATCAAATTTTAAGTCCTTATGATAAAGAAACAATAAATATGCATGACTGAATGCATGTTGTGTATATATAATCTATACTTTTGCAGAAAAATGCTTTTGATATGCTCTTTAGAACTGCGCAGCCACAGCATTCAGCAGAGCCTTAAAAAATCCAAAAAAATATGCAAACTGTGCATTTATGTTCTCTCTACAACCATTTGTTGAGAAAATGTCTAAATTTTGCACTTTTAAATGATAATTTCAAGTTCAAAACAAGGAACCGTTGTCTTCAAAAAGAGTGCAAAGAACCATGAAAGTAGTTCATGGATAGCAGCACGTGGTCTATTTTTAGCACAGAATTTTGTTTTCCAGACCTCTTCTTAATATGGAGGGACATAACAATCTTTAAATGTCGAAGAGAAATATTTCAAATAATATGAACACCTTTAAAAGAGGAAAGGTGTTGTAGTGTGGCTTGAAGTAATTTATTTAGTATTATAATCGAGCAGTTGTTAAATAGTGTACGTATTGATATAAAAAAATCTTAAAGTCTTTGATTCCAGGTAAGGAAAAATGAGCACCATCAAAGTTAAAAATTAAGAGTTTGTAAGCTTGCCATAGATAACTTATATTATCTATAAAAATTTTAATTATCACCTATAAAACACAAAGAAATAAGACACATATAATCGATATGAATGACCTTGTTTTAATACCTACTAGTACGAGGGGTGATAAAAAAAGTTCAAACTATCTCTATATCTACAAAACCACAATTCAGATTAGAAACATAGCCAAACACAAGTTCTATAAATAGCATAAGCTGAAGTTTTACTCCTTGTGTGTGATGTCACAATCTGAAAATGACGCCATGCAGGTACTTGTGACGAAAATTCTTTTTGCCCATATTGTCAAAATCAAAATTTTACAAAGTAAAGAAAAAAATCAACATACGAGTAATAATTAAATATTTTATACCATCTTTAAAATGACGTTTGATGGTCCTCCCAACTCAGGGAAAAATTATTGGGTCCGTATTTATAGGTGAGAAAGAAATTCCTTAAAATTTAAACATAATTGTTGACGAAAGAAAAAGAAAAAAAATATCGTGTAATGGGATATAAAAAAAATGAGTGGGGCCATTTCCAGGCAGTAGATCGGGAGAAAGGGCAACCAAATATTTCTATAACAAGTGGTCTTATAAGGCTAGTACATATTCCATCACGTACTTAGTAATGCAAAATTTTTTAATCTTTTGCACTATTTTGAAAAACAAACATAGGATTTTCGGTGGGGGTGGGGGGGGGGGCCTCTCACTTTTTTTGCAATGATAGACATAGCATATGCAATGGACATTTCTTTGCAAACATTGTACTCGCTTCTAAATTTCAAAGAAACAACTCAATATATTTAATCAAGCTTCGTATGTTCAATGAGCGAGAGCTTACAACGTTGTCAACATAATGAGACATGATCCGTTTTTATGTCCAAACATTACTCCATACAATGTGTTGGTCATTGCAAACAATCTAGCTATTTATGTGAGGTGCCTGAAGGAAATCCTATAACTGCCTATTTTTTTTCTATCTAACTTCTAAACAAAATATACATATGTACCAATTTTCGCATTTTCAAATTAAATGCTAAGCATCTTCCTTGCAGTGCCCCATTTGAAAATAACTTCTATCGCCACAGAAAAAAGACCCGCCGTAAACACATATGTTTAGGACATCTATATCTTTTTTTCTAGTTTTAAAGAAACCAACACATTTTCAAGACTTGTGCCATGAAAAATTAGATATAATCATGGTAATAAACGGATCTATCCACAGCAGATATATGCACATGCCAACCACGTGCTCAGTGTAATAATATTAACGAGGAAACTCGAACTGTAAACAGAACAGTTTTTCCCGATTTGCTGGAGTGGGGTTAAAATCGCGTTTTTCCATCAATCAGATGATGCGATGATACAAATAAAAGTAGTAAGTAATATAACCTAATGATTATTACTTAGTAATTTCTTGTCTTGATGTTATTATGGTCGCATTTATTATAAAATCAATGTTATTCGAACACTGTGTGACAGAGGAATGGCGGACGAAATAAACACATTGCCTCAGGAAGACACCCATATGAAAAATCAAATTTTCAAGAATTATGGATAATGACAAGAAAAAAGCGAAACAAATGGTTGTAGCCATATTATCAATGAATCAAACTTACACCATTTTCAATGCATTTATCATCTCGTAAATGCTGTAGCTGCGCAGTTCTAACATGATTAATTTCCTCCTAATTAAAACAAAATAAACTTAATTGTTTACTAATTTTGGTCTCTACCAGTAGGTAATTAGTGCATTAGCACTTTGAGTAACTTTGGGCTAGTTTAGTAGAGTATTAAGCGCATTCTTGGTATTTCTTATTTTACACCAGACTAGATCCAATATGGCTTGTACATCCCCCTTAAGACATATTCATTTTTACCTGAAGGTGGAAAGGTGAGAATGTTTCAACAACAGAGGTGGCTCATGTTATGACGCAACTTAATTTTATTCATGACGTCAATGTGTATGGCGTACTGATTTCCGGTATGTAATTTGCTTCTATTTTAAATTAAATAAATACTTTGTTGGGTTATTACATGTTTAACGATGCGACCGTAGGGCGAGCGCAGGTTATACTGGATGCAATCGAAAAGCTTAGATCATCTTTTAATAATAATCTGCCTCTGATCTCACACGATTTTACTTCCAAAACAGAGTCTAAATGGTTCAAAAGTGTATCTACAAAATAGTGTAAAATTGGTTGCATAAAGACTGAACAAGGAAAATTCACTTTGGTCTAGTTTGATCTCCAGAAATGCCGGCCATTAAGAGACATTTATACGTCACAAGAAAGCGAAATCTATGTATAGAACTCGCTGCACTCGCTTTTGACTACTATCATGAATTCCGATTTACATGAAGTTGACTACTCAAGGTTCAACTAGTTTTGACATTTTCTCTCTCTAGGAAGTGACGGTAAGGCTGGCATGGCAGCCGTTCAGCTAGAAGAGGGTCACGTGATGACAGACGAAACTCTCAAACAACTCTACGAACATGTATTCAAGCACCTCCCGCACTATGCTCGCCCCATTTTCATCAGGGTGGTCCCAGAGTTTGTAACGACTCAGACAATGAAGCACCGGAAGTTGGAGCTGATGGAGGAGGGCTTTGATGTAGATTTAATCAAGGACCCACTATTTGTGATAAATCATAAGTCAAAGACATATGATCCTCTCAACGGCTCAAACATTGGCACCATAGTAACATCCAGACTGTAGACAGAGTACATTAACCTTTAGATGTTTATACTAAATATAGTTTTACTATAATATTATATTTTGCTGCGTGATAAAAGGCGATGAGTGGGAGGACACTCTACCAAGCGCACCACACACTCACAATAAAGGTTTTGGTTAACCAATATATTGTTTTTAATATAAATTTTAGATTTTATTTACGATAACAATCATTCGCAGTAAATGGGGCGTTTGTATTGATTATATAGCGACACTTTATAGATTATATAATAATGCTTTATATCCAAGGTGCTATCTAAGTTTCCACGAATTTTATTTAAAAATAAACTTTATTGATATGCAAAAATAATTTTGTTTTAATTGTTTATTCTTAAGTTGTGAGTATTTTATAATTTATAACTCAAAAAAGTAAAGGTCTTGTACATGCTCTCTGTCTTACACCTAAAGCTCGAGTATGACTTTTTATTAGAAATTGATGTTTATATCACAATCATTATTATATTTCTAAAAACTTCATCAACAAATAAAATTTATTCATTTTAGTAAACATGTCACTCATACTTACTGTTTGTTCGCGTACTGAAAACTGCGCTTGCGTAAACACATTTTCACGCGGAACCCCTCGGCAAATCCACACGAACGTTTTTCGTAATGTAGACTTTATGGCATTGTTTAACCCTAGGGTGATCATGCATGACAGTGTCACTAGTTTATATTTAATATAATTCTCGTCGCAACTTTAGACCTTTGCCATCATCTTCTTTTTTTCTTGTGGGAGAAGCCGGGAAACAAAATATTTCTAAGAATTCCTCAAAGGTCCAACAACAAGGAACATGTTATTCTGTCACAGAAGTTTTGTAGATTCCTGCACATATTAGAAGGGAACTTTGTTTTTAATGTATATTCCTTATTTAATTGTGAGAAGTCGTAAATCTTGTCTAATCGTATGTTAATGAATTCGAGAAGTGCTTGTGCCGGTGTGATTTTCTGATTTGACATAAGTAAATTTTTAAAAAGTAATGGGCGTGCATGGAACATTTTTCTGTGGAGTGTTATTTGTTGTTGGATATATTGGATTCAAATTTGCTGATGGCGCTGAAGGTACGTTTATGCTCATCGTCTTTTATCCCCACTTCATTATACCATTTTTATTCAATATTTTGTCGTTTACGTTGAGTAAAAGTTCTTGCGATCCCTCTGCGTAAAGACATGCATGAAAAATTCCTTGAAATATGTCATTTTGCTTAAGACCTCCACGAAGCCTTCAACAAATCTGATGTAAAATTCTCCCAATATTTAGTTCTTACTACTTGGGTTGCTCTTCACATGGATTCATTTCGGGTTATAGTACTTAATTGTACTTAATTGGAACAAAATATAGTGCCTTTTCCTTAACTGGTTATCAACGCCGGTCCGTCAGTTATACGTAAAGTGCACGCACGTGAATTAAGAAGGCCAGACGCGATTAATGAATGTGCTTACTATGAGCGGATAAGGTACAGACTGTCCATTTCATGAAGTCACCTTTCTAAAATTCCGACATAATAATATAAAGAAAAGAGTTAATGTTTGATTTGATCTTATTCAAATAAATTTCATACATCTACTTATTTTATGAAAAAAAGCTATTTATTGATTTTTAGGGCCTACAACTAAATGAAACAAAACAGACAATGGCTAAATATGTCTTTCTTGCTTGCGTCGTTTGTCAAAAACATGGAATTACAAATAAAAACTTGACAAATGGATGAATTAAACGATAATTGTTATTTGAGGATACATAAATCAAAATTGACAAGTGTATTAGACGATTATCAATCAGGTGATTTTAACATAACTCTAGGGTCCTAGAAACTTAACCGACATGTATCGCCCCCAGTTACGTAACTTAGTCAAAAGCAGTAGTTATCAAACACACAGGGCTGTTTAAAATGCATGGAATTAATTATTCTTGTAATATTAAGATGTAAGTTTGTAACTAGCTGGTTGTTTCAGAACATCACATAAATAATTAGCCACGCACGCGCTATTGCCTGTGGGGCAACATAAAACTTAACCCCGTGAAAGTTGTACACCAGGCCAACAGGACGAAAGAAATGGGTTCTCTTAGAGACTCTGTCATTTCTGTCTTTTTTGTGTGTTTGTAATTTTATCATTCATGTATTTCATTTTTGATCTGTCCAAAAAGGTTTTAAATATCGAATCAGTTGATTATATATGAATATTGATTCGTTTCATATACTTAAAAGGACATGGAGTTTGAACTTTTTTGTCATTTTCCATGGAGTTGAAGAGTTCCGATACTTGAAGAAACCGTGTTGTCTTGTGTACACTTCTTCTATGACAAGTTTTGATAAAAGAAACATTTAAAGTACATATTTAATAATTTTCATATATTTTTCTATGAATCATCTGAGAATTTCCCTCAACTGATATCTTTCAAAAATCCCCCGTAATACATATGCTGATTTTTTGTCAATGAACATCCGATGGCACTTTAATGTTAAATCAAGAATATCTTTAAAAATTATCAGGAGTGAGGTACGTCGCGTATGTCCTTTAAGCGCTTTCACATTAAGACTACAGTGAGTTGATGCGGGATTCCTGAAGGAAATAAAGTTTTAGAGGTTAAACTTTGATTCACAAAATGCAAATCTTATGCGAGACTAGATATATATGTTTTTACTTTTATACAGATGTTCTCCCTATAAAATCACGAGTGTAATCGAATAATAATTGTTTTTATCCAAATTATTATTGCATCTTTTAATCCATTGAGCATTTTGTGAGTACTACAATAGCAATATACTAGTCCCCTACCGACACGTGTAATCTGGTTCTCGTTAACAATTGAAAAATGCCTTAGTTCAATGCAACTTAATCTATAACTCGTTAAGTCACATACCAAAAATCAGCTTAATACCTGCAAGCGTTGCGGAAAACCCTTAAAAATTAAAAAGGTCGTGATTCCGTCAAAATTCATTGAAGCGGAGCAAAATGCACACTCGATATGTAACTCGTCAAGATTCACTCCCTTACCAAAAAAAATCAGCCCAAAAGTGCGGAAAACAAAGAATGACTGACTGACAGACAGACAGCTAGACAGACAGAGGGATATACAATGAAAGAAACCTATAGTCCCTCTGGTTTTACCGGTAGAGGACTATAATTAGATGAATACAGATATTGAGATGACAAAGACTTACACTTGAGTTTGGACATGCAAAATTAAGATATATGATGCCTGGGAGGAAAATGGCAAAATGCATATATTTCAACTAAAACAGGAGAATTTAATGTACAAACGGACAAATGTGTTTTTAATTTTTTTTTTTTTTTTTTTTTTTTTTTTTTTTACAATTTGTATTCCCTCTTTCTTATGATGATAATAACAATCATGTACAGTTTTATTTTTAGTTTTGTTTTTTGTACCACCGGACTAGTAGCACGGGTCCCCATCTTTATCGTTTTGTAAGTAGCCATAACGTACGATCAGACACGACTCGTTTTTTGCGCACTACCTTGGTCAACCAAGGTCATCCACACTGTGCACCATGTGACGTATCTTTTTATTTCCCTTTTACGATTCATTTACGATTTATTTAGTACAAATAATTCACAGGTCGTATACAACGAAAACATATTTTGTACCTTCTTTTAAGATAATCTAAAAAAAAGTGCTGATTGACATAGCTAGTGTTCATTATATTACATATTTCCAGGAGAGAATTGGTCAAAACTAACTCGAGAAACAATATTGCAATCTGGAAAAAATGATCAGATAAAAATAATATCACATACTAGTATTTGACGTGCAGCTTTTCTGGAATGCACAATTTAGTATTTAACTAAAGTAAGCAAAAAAATTCATACGTTCTTGTCTCTCACGATGAGGCGAAGGACTGGAATTTATCAGCCATTATGTCGTTTTTGTCAATGCAGGTTTTAATTAATGCAAAAAGTATCTATGATTGATGAAGAAGAACGAGTTGCAGTTGATGATGCTTCGTTTGAAAATGCTTATTTTGTGGCTGATCGACCGTGCATGGTCAGGGACAGTACATATATTAGCCAACACTACGAATTTTCCATTCATATATCTAAGTTTATTGTGACCTAGTGTATTTAAAAACGCTCAGCCATCAAATTTGACTTGCAGCTTTTTTTCATGCCATGATTCAACTATATATGGTTCTAAGCTAGTAATACAGACAGACAGACAAGATTCGCTTGTTTAACTAAGCAACATGCCGCAATGTTTGTAGTTGCGGTTGATGACACTGCTTTTCTTTACCTAAATACGTTAGCATAACAGGCTGTCTTTAAGAGCTTTGACGTAAAAAGGCGTGATAGATGGGTTGCATTTGGAAAAGTATGCAAAAGAACACATAAGGTGTTGACCTTGTATTCGCTACATCCTAGTAACGAGGCCACGAGCCATAGGAATATCATTAGTATGCTTATTGTTGATGATAAATACCAATGGCAATGTAAAATACAGACATATGAATAAAAGATCCATAAATGAAAGTACAAATGTTAACTGAAGGATACCATCTATTTTGCAATGTACCAAATGACTCACTATTATATATTCGGCAAAACAAAGTACAGTACGACGTTAATTTATTTCGCTACAAAACACTTCTCAGATTGCGGTTCTTGTGGTTTAGGATAGAACAAATTGAAAAATTATTAGAACGATCAAGTTGGATAACGCAATGCCCAAAACGATGAACATTGTAAAAATTCTTTAATCTGTTCTACCATGATTTTATCATTCTCAAAATATAAAGACTTCCATTTGTTAGAGAGAGGGCGAGAAAGAGAGAGAGGAGAAGAAAGAGAAAAGTAAAACTGCTTGACATGGGCCTGATTTTCTACCCAGTCCATGACAAAGTTTTTGCCATATTTATTTTAATTTATTTTCGAGTTGTTGAATAAATACACTCTTGGCAATACACTTGTGCACTTTTATCTATACTGGTTTAACTGCCATGAAATGTGTGAAGATAAGGAACTGATCCTAAAAGAAGCTACAAACAGTATACAAGTATGTGAATAGAGTATAAATCACAAAAACCCGCAATTTCCGGAGACAGGATTAGGTACCTACAAAGACTAAACATCCCGTGTGGAAAGTCCGGCCCGTCACGGGCTCCTTCTTTTGATCGGGTACACGTGTGCACATCTTACAAAACCTTTAGAATATATAGTTGCACATTGCGATTAAGGTTTTTGTTATCTGCTATTTTGTTTATTGCTTATCACATCTCTTTCATTTTTTCCTATCATGACAAGGAGCACACGGCAGGTGTGACTGGTTGTCAGGGGATGTTCACTCCATGGTACCTGATCCCACCTCTGATGTTTTGGAGTTCAGAGTTTGCTCTATCCCTATTTTGTATTGTTAAATGGACTTTTGAGCTGGAATTCTGTTTATCGAGATAATGATATCTTGATTTATTTATATATTTAACAGATGAATGACATGTCAGATTAGACGAATATACTATAATGGCCCGAAAAGTGATTTAGCAAAGAATCCATACTTCTGGTGGTTCAATATTCTTTCTACACTCTTTACATGAAACATATGGAGATAACGAACAGTATTCTAGATCAAAAGTCAATAAAACAATGCAAAATAGGAGCAGAGCAAACACGGACCTCCAAAATATCAGAGGTGGGATCTGGCATGGGGGCCATAAAAGTTAGATGAGCTCACTTTTGATCTTGGTCTCACTTTTCCACTATATATCCCTTTGGAAAAAGTGAGACTGAGATCAAAAGTGAGCTCATCTAAGTTTTATGGCCCCCAGGCCAGGTGCCATGGAGGAGTGAGCATCACCTGCCGACCGGTCAAATCCGCCGTGTGCTGATATGATCGGGAAATGATAGGAAAATCCGTCGTCAATTCAGTGTACAAATAATGGACTAACAATTAGTATGAAAAACGTCAGTCAGCATTTGACTCAATGATAAATTGTATTTGCAGACAGGGCTATATTGTATCGACCATAGAACTTAAGAAATGATGATTTTAAACGAGACTGCTGAAATTGTTATTTCAACAACTTGTTTGTCAATAATTTACCTCGTTGTAGAAATTGTTCTTACGAAGAGCATGCTCTTGCGTATCTAATCAACTGAGATATGTATACTCCGTATGCAGGTGATGAAGGTATATTCATTCTCTTAACATACTAGTATATATACTTTTAACGATTAACATCTATTTTTCATTAATTACGTGTGTTCAAGGAACACTGAAACGGAATAAAATGCAAGAGAAGATTAAAACTACTTTGATGATTACGTTTGTCTCCTGAAAGATTTTTATGTTGTAGAGTTTTCAGAGAAATATTTACAATATGTCATTTTAGATCACCTGAGTAAACGCAAGTGACCTAATGCTATCTATGGCACGCCAAATTCACAAAAATGAGATAATCATAGTTTCACAATCGATAAACTAGGTTTATCGGTTGTAAACTATAGTTTACGGACTGTAAACTATAGTTAACAACGTTAATCTATATTTTACATCCGTAAACCATAGTTAACGCGATAATCTATGTTTCACAACCGTAAACTATACTTAACACTGAAAACAATCATTTGCGATTGCAAAACATAGATTATCTGATAAATACAGTTTCACGATTTGTAAACTATAGTTTACAAACCGTTAACTATAGTTAACGATCTGATAAATATAGTTTCACGATTTGTGAAACTATGATTAACAACCCTTAACTATAGTTTACGATTGTAAACTATAGTTTACAAACGTGAATCTATGTTTATCAAAAAAATCTATTGTTAACGCTTATTACAGACAGATAAATTTAGATTATCATTCGTAAACTATAGTTAACAACCGTTAAATATAGTTTTACAGATGAAAACTATACTTAACGAATCGTTAACTATACTTAACGAATCGTTAACTATAGTTTACGATTTGTAAACTATAGTTTACAGTCGATAAACCTAGTTTATCAATTGTGAAACTATGTTTATCTCATTTTTGTGAATTTGGCGTGCCATAGCTATCTGTTTTCGTCCGTCGTCGTGTGCTGTGCGTCGTGCATTAACATTTGAACATTTTCAGCTTCTTCTATGCAACTGCTCAACCAACGTAAACCAATTTTGACATAAAGCATCTATGGGTGAAGGGGAACCAAAATTATGAATGTCATTATCGCTGCCCCCACCGCATTGGGCCTAAGTGGTGGGACCAAAACCACAAGAATTAATGGAATTTTTAAAAATCTTCTTCTTTACTCCTGGACATCAAGCAGTCATATTGGCATGTTTGTAATCAACATTGAGCCCTCTACCAAAGTTGTGAAATTCACTTCTCTGCTTCTGGGCATTAAACAAACAAACTTAATGTAAAGTTATGATGAGCAAGGATGCCTTTTCCAAAATTGTGAATTGAGTGGACCTAGGATCAGAAGTTTCCTATGATGTAGCCTGATCTGATTCGTATGTTTTTTTCAGAGAGCTACAGTTCTGCAGCTAGAGACAAATATAAGAAATGCTGGAAAACTATATTTGATGTGACATTTAAATGATGTGGTCTGTTTTCTCTCTCACGCATTGCTTTTATTTTTCAAGTTTCCAATGAGGAATAAGATTTTGATGTTCAAAAAATTTTCAACTGTGGCTTTGTAGACCAGTAAATATGTTTATTTGCCTACTTCAAGTTCCTGTCTTAGATTAATTTTTATACGAGTTGTCAAATGACATTCGTATTCCTGAATAAAAGTGTAAAATATTCAAATCTGCCATGCTTCCAGTTAACTGTGTATTTTAATGATTTTCCTTTTAAAAAAAGGAAGACATTTCAAAAAATTAAGGATAAATACCGGTAACACAAACAAATTATAAGATTTTGTCATGAGGTTAAAGATTTGTGCAAAATTTTGTATGCTATTATATTGAAAGCAAAACAGTCTCATATCTGAGCATCAAGGAAAACCTACGATATCTTTTTATTTCAGGGATTTATTATTTATGTCATTTCAAATAAATATCAGTCAAAAATATATAACAATCCATGCGTCAAATTATTGTTTGTGTTATTTATTAATCTAAATCTATAAATTAAGCCGATTTTTTTTATTTTTGTAGATAAGATATATGTACGTCTAGTAGGAGGGGATTCGAATGGATCCACCGGCCGTGTGGAGGTAGCTCGAAATACTTCCGGTCCATGGGGCAGTGTCTGTGACGATTTATGGACAGAGCGGGAAGCCCAGGTTGTTTGTAGAAACCTAAACTACCAGTGGGGAACGGTAAGGGGAATTCTGAATTCCATTTTCTTGTGCAATATTTAGAAACCTAAAACTACCAGTGGGGAAGGGTAAGGGGCACTCTGGATTCTGTTTCTCTAGTAAACTATAAAGAAACCATATTTTTAAACAGATGATACTCTAAAAGTTATAAATTCACAGAATATTATAGTATGATTTATTTCTTTTTTATTTCGTAAATTATGTTTTCTCTTTGCTTTACTTATTTTTAATGTGCATAGAATTAACACATGAAAATTACCACATTTATGAAGAATGAAAAACATAGTAATTTTTCGTCTTCAAATCGGCCCCTTGTTAAGGAAAAAGGCGCCCCGATAAGATTCGGATTCAGGAGGGTTTACAATTTAAAGCAAACTGAGGAACATTAGGAGATAAAACACATTTTAAATTCAAACTTTTTTTGCACAAGGATCTTTTTCCTTCAAAATTGGAAATAAATGCAATACAATTATATAGCAAATTTTTTAATGAAAATTAGATTTATATAATTTCAGACTATCGATATTGTCCCTTTTTATGGCAGGACAATTGACCCCGACGCATTTACTCTGGAAGTTCTATACGTGGTAAAAAGCAAAATTGAAACAAAGTGAATGGATAACGAATTAATAGCTTTTCTATAATCTACTTAACGTAACAAAGAAAATATATGTTTTATATGTGAGGCAGTTTGGAAATAGGGCTCTCATGTATATTTTTATCAGCTGTATACAGAAATTATATCTCATATCGGGATTATTTAAGTTATTACATGTACATTAACCCGACGCATTTTATAATGTAACTTACTAAGAACATATTATATTCGGTACTGTATATCATTGTCACTGATTGCTCTAAGAAAAATAAGATTTCAACCCAAAATACATTGTATTCGTAACCACAAATTACTTGGACGGACGGAATACAGCTATTTTTATTTAAAAATACATTAGCACAATTCTGAGAAATCTTTTTTCAAAAATGAAGAAAGTAATTCCTGTCCAAGTTAAAATCATCCATCAAACATGGATCCCTAGTGATAAACCTTTCAGCTACAGAGGGTGTTTTCATTTTGTGTTTTCCACTGTTAAGTGGTTCTTGTTATCCTTGGTTATTCCAGGCTCACTCTAACTCACCGTTTGGGGAAGGATCAGGGTCCATATTCCTAGACAACGTCCAGTGTGCGGGGACGGAGAATTCACTCAGTGAGTGCCAACACAACGGTTGGGGGGTACACAACTGTCGCCACTACGAGGATGCAGGGGTGTCCTGTTATAACAACTCAGGTGAGTTATCTCACTACAATACAGGGGTGTCCTGCTATAACAACTCAGGTGAGTTCCCTCACTATCATACAGGGGTGTCCTGTTATAACAACTCAGGTGAGTTCCCTTACTACAATACAGGGGTGTCCTGTTATAACAACTCAGGTGAGTTATCTTACTACAATACAGGTGTGTCCTGTTATAACAACTCAGGTGAGTTCCCTCACTACAATACAGGGGTGTCCTGTTATAACAACTCAGGTGAGTTCCCTTACTACAATACAGGGGTGTCCTGCTATAACAACTCAGGTGAGTTCCCTCACTTCAATACAGGGGTGTCCTGTTATAACAACTCAGGTGAGTTCCCTCACTACAATACAGGGGTGTCCTTTTATAAGAGCTTGGTATTTTATTACTTATTTTTTTCTTCATATTGTATCATTATCATTATATTATATATGTAATGCTTATATTTCATTGTGAACTACCCTGTATATCAGTATTTCAAATCTGAGAACTTTTACATGTGAGGATCAAGTCAATTTTGCTTTGTTATAATCATGATTATATTGTTGTTTCTTAATTGTATATGCCCCCAGAGGGCCCTTGATTGGTGAAATAAATAAAAATAAACAAATATAACAACTCAGGTGAGTTCTCTCACTACAATACAGGGGTGTCCTGTTATAACAACTCAGGTGAGTTTCCTCAATATCATACAGGGTTGTCCTGTTATAACAACCCAGGTGAGTTCCCTCACTACAATACAGGTATGTCCTGTTATAACAACTCAGGTGAGTTCCCTTACTACAATACAGGGGTGTCCTGCTATAACAACTCAGGTGAGTTCCCTTACTACAACACAGGTGTGTCCTATTACAACAACTCAGGTGAGTTCCCTCACTACAACACAGGTGTGTCCTATTACAACAACCCAGGTGAGTTCCCTCACTACAATACAGGGGTGTCCTGTTATAACAACTCAGGTGAGTTCCTCACTTTCATACAGCTTGTTCTTTTTGAAGAAATCACACAAGTTTCTTGTCAAGCATGATACTCAATTGTTGAGTATAATAACTGGAGTGTCCTGTTATAACAACTTAATGAGTTTAGTTTTTACCCGTTTACATTATAAGAGTGTTGTTGAGGTTACTTACACTACGATACATTCAATTTGTTACGACTATGCTGGGTTGTCTTATTAAAGTAAATCCAGCTAGTCCAGCTGTACCATACCTTAAGACAGATTTCATATACTGTATGTTCATGTGTCCTTTTTTCATATTTTAGATCAAAGTACTGAAAGTCTTTTGCAAGGCGCAACTCAGTTTAGGTGTGCAATAAAAATATCGGCAATTTTTTGAGACTCTTGCGCGTAGAATTTCTTCTCAATTATTTTTTTAATAAGAAGAATCATTTTCTTTATAAAAATTTAATTCAATTTGGCACTTGTTATTCATTTACACACATTCCTTGTCTATTTAGAACATTTTTTTTCAATTTATGCAGGCACATATTAAGACGAAAATCACGTAAATTGTTTTGTTTGTACGTACACTACTGATTACTTCGTTTCGCGTATTTTTAACTCACATCTTTTAAGAACTTTTGACTAATTTTTAATAGATTTATTGCAGTTCGATTGAAATCCAGGGGAGTAACAAATTTGGGGACAGTGGAAATTCGGACGGATGCTGGCTGGGTCCAGGTTTGTGATGACGAGTGGGATAAGGAGGACGCGCTTGTTGTGTGTCGGGAACAAAACTTCAATAATGGCACGGCTCTCACAAGCTCTAAACTCGGCAAGGTCTCCATACATGACTCCATGCCTAAAGTTGCATTCAGGTTGTACCTTACCCATAGCGCCTTCAAATCGTATGCAAAAAAAAAATTAAAGATGTTTGTTTAAATGAACTATGAACCATGTCTGCTTATCAGTAAAGATACATTTTTATTATCATTATAGTTTTTTTAAATAAAGTGATTTTGTTTTTCAGCAATTTTCATTGTAACGGTAACGAACCCTCTCTTCTGAAATGTAAGCACGAGAACAAAACGGAGAGATGCAGCAACATGAAGCGAGCATCAGCAATCTGCTTTAATGGTCCTATGAATGAAAGTAAGACAATTTGCCCTTTAATTTAAAATTGCATCTTTATTGTTCACTCTAATGTGGAGTAAAATATTTTATTCTTTTTTCTCATCTTGACAGCTTTTGACATCAGATTTGTCAAAACAAATAATAATTCAGTCAATACGGTGTGGGGAGAAATAAGTGTGCGCAGGCACGGCGTGTGGGGTCAAGTTTGCGGGTCAACGGACTGGGACGATGCAGCAGCCAATGTTTCCTGTCGCCAGATGGGTTTCCTTGGCGGAGTAGCTTACGGAACAGTTAACGAGACACTGCGGCCGATCTGGATAACTAAACTGAATTGTACAGGAAACGAAACGTCACTGGAGCAGTGTGTGAAAGATCCCGACTCCTGGGGCCATCCTGTGCACTCGTGTAGACCGGCTTATGCCCTTTGTTTCCGAAAAAGTAAGGACTGTCCTAGTATACAAACATCAGATATTTTAACAAATAATAACAAATTACAAATACTAGTGTACGCCATATAATTTATAAAAATCTAACTTTCCTTTTTTCTACAGGTATAAATGCGACGCTGGTAGATGGTGGTTCCTATTACGGCCGTGTTCAGATCACCTATGATGGCGTCACGGGCACGGTCTGTGACGATTCCTGGTCCTCCAGTGACGCCAGAGTGCTCTGTAAGTCCAAAGGCTATGCAGACGGGGAGCCCATCTCCAACTCGTATTACGGCAAAGGCAGCGGTCCTATCATGATGAACGGGCTGAGCTGTTACGGCTACGAGTCCTCCATATTCCAATGTCGGAACGACGGCTGGATGACGTACGCCAAGTCCGAGTGCAGCAATCATACAAAGGATGCCTCCGTAATATGTTATAAAGACGGTAAGGAAAATACAAGTTATAAGTATCTATCATTTAAATGCAACTTGCAGGATAAATTAGTGTTTAAGCTCATTTCTTTGTCTGTATTTATACAGATATTTTCAGCAAACTGTCCTTGATTCAGAAATTCTCTTTTCTAGTCCGATTATCTCGCGGTGACCACTCTCATGGCGTGGTTCAGATAATGGACCAATATTGGTCAGTTCTTTGTGGTGAGGGATTCACAGACAATGACGCCAGAGTCATCTGTCGGGAGTTAGGATTCCAATACGGACGAAATCTTCCGAAGGGAACATTTGGAACATTCTACGGCAGATACTCCAGGCCAAATATAACATGTCATGGAAACGAAAGCAGCATTTTGGATTGTAAATACGATGAACTGAGAAGTTGTCAGAGAGAAAACTACCTTGGATATGCAGCTGTGTCTTGTTACAATGGGACCCTTAATAAAAGTACGTACCATTTTGAATGAAAATAAAAGCCAAATGATGAATTTCGTTGCTTTCGAACATCCAAAAAATTTTAATATATGAAAAATTATGTTCTCTGATTTGGAGGAACCAGAATATTGATCAAATTCTGAGAATGGCATGCTTGAACTGCTTCTTTCAGCGTTGAAGCTACGTTTGGAGAATGGTGCGTATGGATATGAGAATCAGACGGGCCGTGTGGCGGTGATGAAGTACGGAATCTGGGGGAGAATTTGTCCCAGCGCCTGGGACGACAAGGATGCCGACGTGGTGTGTCGACAGCTGAGGTACACCGGTAAGAGAAAATTATTCATAGCATCCATGTCATCAAAATAAATGTATTTATATGTTCTGAATTCTGGCTTTTTCTACCTCCCACAACCATAAGCTACTAGATATTTATTTGAATTTGACCGATTTTAGAAGTCTGACAAGGTTTAATCATATTAATTAAGCAGCGCTGATTGATTGTAGGTGGCGTTGCATACCAGGAGACGTCCTCGGGGAGCGGTCCTTATTTTCTGGGGGAAGTGAACTGTAAGGGTAATGAGGGGCACCTGTTTAACTGCTCTATAGGAGTAGAGGAGTGTGATTCACAATATTCAATGGGATCCGCCGGGGTACTCTGCTACAGACAGAGAAGTAAGTACTCTGTTTTAAACAGTTCAACAATAACTGTAAATTTATCATTAATTTATAGCTATTTTTAAGTAAAATCCTTGGTTTCCACCTTATTTTTTCAACAGTCGTAAAAATGATTTATATTTCTAAAATATAAAAAAAAGGAAAAATATTACCATACTTTTTTAAATATAAAACCTTGGATAAATTATTTTTTGTGGAGACGATCTTTGTCGTACTTTTCAGTATATGACTTACATAATTATACATTGTTTACGCTTCTAGCTGATTTATTGTGTATGAAACCCACTGTTTGTTTTGGTAAGATTTCTTCACAAAACGACGTATAATATCCGACCTTTAACATTTTACCAAGATCTATAAATGACAAGGAAACTGAAGATTAATTACAGCGAATTACGTTTAATGCTTTATTTATTGGTTAATTAAGTTATGTTTTTGCTGTGTTATTATAATTCAATTTGCTTATAGAATTTCAACAGGTGTCTTTGGGGAATTCGTCGTTTAAGATTAACTAGATTTTATGGAATGTTAATTATAGATTATCAATACATAGCTGATTTTATCCTAAGTTAGCGCTGTAGTTCCTATATATAATATGTTTATTTTTTTATTTACTAGATGCCGTAAGTAAATTTTTAACATGATTGTAAATTTTGCATTTAGCTCCATGCATCCATTAAATTCACAATTCACAACAAAGTCCCTGTCCGGTGAAATGGACCCCCTCCCCACCCCCTGATCTATAAGATCTTTTACATTATCAGCCTTTTGGGTATAAATATAACGCTACTTCTCCTCAGAGCCGCAGCTCCGCCTGGTAGGGGGAACACACAACACTGGACGGCTGGAGATAATCATGGATGACGAGGTTGGGACGATTTGTGACCAGGGCTGGTCACGCTATGACGCCACTGTGGCCTGTAGGCAGCTCGGCTTCACTGGTGGCGAATTCAGAAGGTACACAAACACGGCGGGGGTTTACAAAAAAAGTTCTGTATCTGATTGAACACGTCACAATTTTAAGATCACCTGAGTCACTTAAAGTCAAATGCATTAATTCTTTGAAAATCTTCTCTTCTGCTCCTGGGTATTAAACTTATAAACTACTAGTATGTACATAGTTATAATGAGGAAGGGTGCCTCTTCAAAAATGGGTCAGGGTTTCTGGTGTTTGGGCGGGGCGCTAATTATTATTATTTAAGTGAAATGCATTAATTCTTTGAAAATCTCCTCTGCTCGTGGGATTATGCCGATGCTCTATAAGTACATGTTGTATTTTAATCAGGAAAAGTGCCTCTACCAAAATGATAAATTTCATGGCCCCCTGGATCAGGGTACTGGGAGCGGGAGCTCTAATGATCATTTACAGAAAATGAATTAATACTTTGAAATATTCTCTTTCGTATTTTTAAACCATTTATGAAGACCAAAGGTGCCTTTTCGAAAATTATGATATATATGGCCCCAGGGTCAGTAGTTCCTGTGGGGTATGGCAGTTCTGATTATAGTAGTGGAAATGCATTTTTTCTTTGTTCCTCTGCTCTGTCTCTGCATGCTAAGTGTATAGTTATGATTAGTAATGATACCTCTTTCAAAATTGTGAATTTCATGGCCTGTGGTTTAAAACATGAACCAAATTCAATTGTTTGAAAGTTGTTGCATGATACTTATGTATTAAAAGTACATGTAGTTGTTAAGAATCCGTATCGGAATATCTAACTTTAATTAGATTAAACATATTAAAAGAAAGAAAAATATGGAAATCAGAATATGTCCAGATCATTTTCTGGCATAAATAATTCTTTATATATAATTGTATCATTGTTGCGATGTTTTTCCTTTGAAGATCGCTGTGTTTTTATTTTTGATACATCACGGCTAACTGTGATCTAACAACCGTGATCTATCAAGATAGAGCACGCCAGGATGATGATGAAACAATTCTAATAAATGACCCATGACCTTACACCGAATAATTAGGGGAAAATAAATACAAAGTCATATAAACATACTGAAGAAATACCTTCCCTAAAATAAAAAAAAAAAAATTTGTACGTCGATTTTAAAATCCAAAAAGAAATTCAATCACACAGCGCGTTTTGAAATTAATATTTTTGACTCTCATAAACTTGAAGCGTAACAAAGCACACAATGAACTACATGTACAGGAAATTGGGTAAATATTCCGAGCATTGTTTTATTAATTCCAACACAAATCGGCACATCCAGTTATTTGAAGAATCGATGTACATCTCGGTCAAAAGTGTCCATTTTCCCGTGCAGTATTCCTTGAACGTTTCAATTGCCCATTTGGTATTTTCACGAGTGTTAAGATTAAGTGACATAACGAATTTTCCTTCATAATTTCAGTTCGCATCGAGAAATTGCAATAGCATAAAATCATAACCGTCATCCATGGCGTTCAGACTTGAATGGCGAGGTTTAAGAAATGCAGCGCGCTAAACTTTTTCCAATCACATACTCCTTTTTCATTGGTCAGATAAAATTGTATGATGAAATTTTGATAGATCATGGCTTACTCAGTGCGTGAGAATCGAAGTGGAGCTACATGCTTTTAACGTAAAAGTGATAGATCACGGGTAACTCAGTTCCTAAGAACAATGATACAAAACATATAGAGTACCTTTTAACTCGTGCATCTTCAGATATCAGACTCGGGGGACAAGCCCCCTCGTCTGATATCTGAAGATACACTCGTTAAAAGGTACTCTATATATTACTTAACTTTACTGCATGAACACGCGTATATGTAATATATAGAGTACCTTTTAACGAGTGTATCTTCAGATATCAGACGAGGGGGCTTGTCCCCCGAGTCTGATATCTGAAGATGCACGAGTTAAAAGGTATTCTATATGTTTTGTATCATTGTTCTCACGCACTGAGTATAACCATGATCTATCAATATCACGCTCATAGGGCATGTTCATCTTGGCAGGCCTATGTTCCCAGGGGTATATTCCCACGCACCGCTCTATGAAAATTTCATCATACCATTTCATGACCAATGAAAAAAGAGCACGTGATTCGCAAGTATAGGGCGCTGTTTTTCTCGAATATTTCTACATCGACAGCCATGGATGACGGCTGCGATTTTTTGTTGTCCCAATTTTTAGATACGGTAGAAACGGAAATCAAAATCGAAAATTCTGTAGGCCAGTTAGGAAACCTAAACATTTCACAATTAAGCGATGTGTACCTCAAGGAAGAAGATTCTACACCTATGGACTTTCAGACTATAAATTTTGACTTGGGTATTTTCTCGCGGGATCAAAATGATGGTGACATGAAAATGGAAACTTTTGAATGTGTTGAGCCGAACGAATCACAGAATCGAAGGTTCGCTGAAGCTGTGTCGGATGATGATTTGCGGCAGCTGATTGACTCTCAGACAAATCCTAATACGCGGAGAAATACGAAATGGTGTGTTGAAATGTTTAATAAATGGCGCGCATCTCGAGAAAATGTACCTTACATGAAAGAAATGAATGCAGAAATGCTGAATTACTGGTTACAACGCTTTGTGTTGGAGGTACGTAAACAGGACGGCAGTGAATATCCCCCGCGTACTCTCTACTTCATTGTTTGTGGATTACTGCGTCATTTGCGAGAGGAAAACGTCCATAATATGAATTTTCTTGATGAACATGATCACCGTTTTGCCGTTTTCCGTAAAGTTTTGGACGCCCGTATGAAGGAATTGTTATCAAAAGGCTTAGGCACCAAAGTGAAACAAGCTGATCCAATTTTGCTGGATGATGAAGAAAAAATCTGGACTAAAGGAGTATTCGGGTCACACTCGTCTCAAGCTCTACAGTACACAGTTTTCTTCTATAACTGTAAGATATTCGGTTTGAGGGCCTTTGACGAACACAGAAATCTGGAGTGCTCCCAGTTTGAAATTGGGCAAGACGAGCAAGGAAAATTTATTCGATTTACGGGCAGATCATCTAAGACTTACAAAGGGGGGCTGAAACATCTGCAGCTTACCAATAAAGATCTAAAACATTACTGCCAAGAAGGTAAGTTGTTTCTATTAGTATATTTTAAAATTGTACTCTACTAGATCTACAGAGCTTTTAGTTATTTGTCCGGCGATCGCTTAGTGTTGATGAAAAAGAGAAATGAAATAGAGCGACAAGTTTTGTTTTAAGAGTTATCCCCCTTAGATATTGATTTTCTACAGAATGTAGGCTAGGCCTACCGGGTTCGATTATGCGCAAGGCGCCGGTTTTGATTTCCGTTTTGAAACACAGGGCTGGAAAAAAACTGCTTCGCGATATTTGATCATTTATTCTTTGCTTACAGAAAAGTAGTACATCTTAAAATTTTCTTATTTTTTCAGGTGAACGGTGTCTTGCAGATTTCTATCGTACCTATCTCGAGGCTCTCAATAATGATGGACCTTTTTACCGCCGTCCCTTAGCTGTCGCAGGTCCTGTATGCGTGCGATATGGCGAACAAGTGCTGGGAGTTAACAAACTTAAGGGCCTGATGAAGGAAATTACAGGAAAAGCAGGACTGAAGGGAAACTTTACCAACCACTCAGGCAAGAGGACATGCGCTACTCAGTTATACCACGCAGGGATCGACGAGCAGGAAATCATGTCTCGGACCGGTCACAGGTCAGAAACGGCAGTAAGGAAATACAAAAGATCAAATTCAGCACTACAAGAGCGTGTTTCCGAAGTTTTGAATCCCCCAAATGTGAAAAAAATTAAATGTGAAACAACCACTCTTAAAACGAGTGAGTGTGAAAATATTCAAGATGAAAATTTGAGTCCGGTGTGCGACAGTGCTGTTGTACCTGAAAGTGAAATTGCGACTTCCAGGGGAAATGCCGCGAGTCCAAATACCAGCTGCATTTTGAAGCCGGGCTCGGTATTTAATAATTGTATTTTTCATTTTTAACTCCCGAGTGGCTTTCTTTCAACAGTAAAAAAAGAAATCATTGTGTTTTCTTGTATTAAATGTCTTTTTTATTTTATTTGAGCACGTTTTAATTTAATGTTTTGTACATGTAACTTACACTGTAAACACAGAAATTGCAATAAAATACGATTTTTTTTCATTTCTTGCTTCTTGTCAGTGGTGTGATCTATCACAGATACATCACGGAAAACTGTTATGTATCAGGAAAAAATGAATGGCTGAGATCAAAGGAAAACCTCTCAAACAATGATACAAGAACCTCGTTGACATTTTTTATAAAATAGCTAAGGATGTTTCTTGTGCGATCCCGACTCCATATGCCCGATCTTGGGAAATAAAGTCAATTATATTTTGAGATGTTGCAGTCCAAGTAATCCCCCAGATATATTTTTTGTCAGTAAAAATTGGAAGAGGCACGTAACCATTTTCCAAGAATAAAAGATAATCCTCCGTACCATACGCTCCTTGATACTGTAAACCAACTTTTATTCGCGCGTGAGTAATATCTTCGACTTTTTCAAAAACTACTTTATTAACTCGCGAATATTTATCGCTGCGAACCAAGCTATGTTTTTTGTACAGAATGTTTCCTCATTTTTTATTAATGAATGGTTGTGGATTGTTTTTTACTGACAAATCGCGAATAGAAGTTGACGTGAATAATACTTGGTTTACAGAATCAGGATGTAAAATAATTCAACAGGAATGAAGGGCGTGAGAGGCTTTATATGAACCAATAAATATTGCAAACTGAATGGAATACATAAATACGTCAGATTTTGAGTGCTAAAAAGATATTATTATTAAGGATATTTGTTTGCTCTAAATGTAAATGACTTTATATCAACTATGTTAATTTGTAATTTTTTCTCTCGCTTTTACGCATCAACACTGGTGTGTCATCCCATGTGGAAATATTCTTTTTGATGCTACATGTATAATATTCAAATGATAATTTAAAAGCAAAATTATACTAATGAAAATCTTTCATCTTAAACTCTATAAATTTTTTATTTGTTCTCAAGTGCATGCAGTTTACAAAGAGTGTGTCTAAGGTTAAATTTGCTATGCATTCATGAACGTGCATAGAATGTATAGTACATCCAACAGTAAAATGGCGAGGGACGTTTTTAACATGCACTTATAACTATGGAGAGTAGATGCCTTGTATATCCTGCAATCATGCTGCATCTTTGACGAGATCGATAAGTCATATGTCTACATGTATATATAAAGCACAGGGAAAACTTAGATAAAGGGAAATATTGATACTTCTCTTATTGCTTTTATACAATACTGAAAACCCCAACTTGAATGATTGATAATGAAAACTTCAGAATCTGTGAAATATTTCGTCCTCTATATGCATATCGAAATGTTTGTATCATTGATAAATAATGGTACCATGCATTGCAAGAACTGTTTTATATCCCCAAGATTCTCATATGCCCAAACCAAGCCACAGTTCGCAGTCTGCATATAGCTCCTTCCAGAATGGAGAGGATATCGTACATAGTGGTCGTTGGTTTGCGATGGTAACATGTACCCATGAGACTTTTTCCTCTTCATGTATGAGCTAATTAGATAAAGATTCTTACCTTTTAATTTTGGAATGCCTTGTAGAGGGTTACCTGGACCTAACGTGACAAAGTTCCTCTCCAGTATGAATTGCTTTGGCTCCGAGTCCAGCATATTTATGTGTAGAAATCCGGGCTGGAAACAGAACATACCCACGGACTGTTTAGAAGCCAACCGTAACGCCGGTGTCTTCTGTTACAACAATGGTGAGTGCCTTTATCAAGTTTTGTTGGAATACCAAGTTGGTAATGTTATGTAAGTTAGTACAGTTTCTGTATAGTAATTTAAATCTGCCAACGAAAGGTAACGTTTTCAACCATATTTTCAGTTCCTCGTTGAGTTTTTGCACAAAAATGATTAGAACAGGTAATATTTTTGAAGAAATAATGAATTTCCTTGGTCACTTTTTGGAAAGTTCTCAACTGGGTCTTGTACGTGAAGTATGTACACCCGCTGTAATTTATATTTATGGCAGTCAAAAGTGGGTAGGTCGAGGTATTGATCTTATGCTCCTTTGATTAATATGAGATTGTCACACGTAGCATGCTCCTTCAAAATTATGTATGTTGTCCAGCGAGTTTTTAAAGAAAGATTTAAAAAGCAGGAAAATTGATTAATTAATGCATGTACTTAAAATCACACCTCTTTAAAAGTTCACCAAGAATCTGGGCTACTTTAGATACTGTTTCATAAGCTATTCATAAATAGCTGAAATTGGTTAGCGATGCTACTATGATATCACATATCATATGTCTCAAAAATATTTTTTAGTTCGTATTAGTAGCGGGCAGACGGAAGATAATGCAACCACTGGACAAGTGGAAATGTATGTGCGTGGTAACTGGGTTACGGTCTGCGCAGACGGGTTTGATGAAAATGATGCCCAAGTCGTCTGCCGAGAACTGGGTTTTGGCAACAGCAAGACACTCGTTCCCGGGGCCTTTGGTTCCAAATACTACACCAACTCCATTCTGAACCTGAATTGCACTGGTACTGAGGCAACAGTGAAGCAGTGTTCATTTACAGAAGGGACATGCGCACAAAGATCTTACAACTACGCCAGTGTTATATGCTCCAAGTATTCAATGGCGAGAGAACGTAAGACATCTGAAAAACTATTTCCGTAATTCTAGGATAAAAAAAGTTTTGTTATTGAAAAAATGGTCCACCTTGATCCTTAGTTCTGATAATTATTTAAGAAATTGCTTATTTCTATCACACAGAGGTAGACCTGCTGCCGAGAGAGGAATTTCCCGACACTCTGCTTGTTGAGAAGTTCGGAATACAGGGTACGATCTGTGCGGAAAACTGGGACGAAAAAGCTGCCACAGTGGCCTGTCGACAGTTAGGTTACACCGGTGGCGTGCCGTTCGGACCTCGTTACTACAGCTCGCGAACTCCGATCTGGCTGTCCAGTGTTAACTGTACCGGTAAAGAAAAGAACATCAACGACTGTAGTAAAGCCGCAGCCCCTGTCAGTCAAACCTGTCTGTCCAGCAGACTCGCCGCCAGGGTCTTCTGCTACAACGGAAATGGTACATCACTTATAACCTTACAATGTATTTACAGATTAACTTATTTTCCTATTTATAGTTTCGAGATTGATCAGAGGTAATTTCAATTTTTCTGGGGGCACAGTTTGAAATATATATCTCCCATTCAGGTTTCAGCATTCGTTTGGCGGGGACGGGGAACAGCTATAGCGGTCGTGTTGAGATATCTTATAACGGTGTCTGGGGAACAATCTGTGATTCCTACTGGAACAACAATGACGCCAGAGTTGTTTGTCGTCAGCTGGGATTTGTTGATGGCGTCGCCCAGCCAAGGGGGAAATACGGCGAGGGAGAGGGTCCTTCATGGCTGTACTATGTCAGGTGTGACGGTAATGAAAAGTCCATATGGGAATGCAGCAACAGTGGCTGGAATGTGACCCATACTTCCTGCAGGACACACGAGTATGATGCCGGGGTGTATTGTACTGGACAAGGTTAATTACTGAAATAGCTACAAGCTTTTTATTAAAATTAAAAACCACAGTAAATGTTTTGTGGTGTGGGTTTTAGTTCCTTAATGTGCTCAAAATTATTTCTGTTTTCAGTACGACTTGAACCTAATATCACCTTTGGTGCTGTTGAAATCTGGCAAGACACTCAGTATGCTTTAGTCTGTGCGGACGGGTTTGATGACACTGATGCCAAAGTTGTATGTCATTCCCTAGGGTACAGAAATGGCATTAGTATCTGTTGCTCTGTGTTTGGCGATATGCCAGATTACGAGATATCCATTAATAATGTCCAATGTAGCGGACAGGAATCATCCATTCTGCAGTGTGACTACTCAAAGAATGCTGACGGATGTCGCAGCAAACGGTACGCCTCCGTCGCCTGCTCAAACGCCGCCTCCAGTGGAGGTAAGAAGCTTACAGTAATCTCCCTTGAGACAATTGATTCGCATAGTGTTTATTGGTAGAAAGAAATGTTTCAGAAATGAAGGTTATATGACGATTTCAATATTCTGGTCTTGTAAAGACAGTGCACTTTAAGGTAAAAATCTGTGTAAAAAAATATTAAAATGGATACTATAGTCCATGGCTTACGAAGACTGACGATTTTCAGGGAACAAAAAGATCGGTGCGATAAACTGATCGATGGACAGACGATAGAGGAAGGTTTCAGATGGATTGTTCTGCTTGCCAATAAACTAAAAATAAGTTGTTCTTTTTATTACGTGCAGTTCTTTAAATCTCTTTCAGCATACGAACTCCGTCTATCAGAGGATAACAAAGGTGTTGTACAGGTTCGACACTTAAACGTTTGGGGCTCCATATGTTCGGACGGGTTCGACAACAAGGATGCAAAAGTTGTGTGTCGTGAATTGGGGTATCAGGACGGGTTTTCTTACTACGAGCACGATTTCACCAAACGCCGACTTAGCTTACCTTGGTTGTCTAACCTTAACTGTACAGGCAACGAAGGCTACATAGCTCGCTGTGGTAACATTCGCTGGGGAAACGTAGGCAACTGTTCACAGGACACAAAGGCTGCTGTCTATTGCTTAGAAAATGCCAGTAAGAACACTGTAAAACAGTTTATTATATTATAAAATGTAATAAAGTTAAGATTTATTTTCGTAAAATCTTCATTGAATTTATTTGCTTTTGGGCGAGGGTATACTGCACTTTTTTATATAAAGAAGACGCTGAGTAATTCACCTTAAGCGGCTTTGTTGCTAACCAATACCTTTTGTACTCCAGACATACCAATTCGCCTTATAAACGGCTCAAATGCCTCCTCAGGCCGTGTGGAAATATCGATCAACAACCAGTGGGGAACTATTTGTGGGTCGGGCTTTTGGGACGATGAGGATGCCACAGTTCTCTGTCGGATGCTGAACCACACCAGCGGTCGTGCCCTGCGGTACGGACAATTTGGCGCAGGCGATGGACCAATCTGGATCGCGTATCTCCGCTGTCAAGGGGACGAGGAGTCCATCTTTAATTGTCCTATGTCATTTAACGAACAGCGGTCGACTTTAAGTGGGATGTTTATACCAAGGGGTGGTAACCGACATATGTGTTTTTCCCATAACTCGGATGCAGCTGTTCAATGTTATGATTCAGGTAGGGTATTTTCAAAATTGGGGTTTGTTTTTCATTTTAAGCTGTACTGACTTCTAATCAATTACTAAGACATGGTTGATCTCTATTTTAAAGTCCGTCTTGTGGATTCTAAAGACGTTTTCTACGGTCGTCTGGAAATGTACGTTAACAAAACGTTCACCAGTGTTTGTGACGAAGGCTTTACAGATCGCTCTGCTAAAGTGGCTTGTAACATCCTGGGTTTCCCCTACGGCAAGAAGCAGTGCTGCTCGGCCCTCGGTCCACACCCAGTAGATGACATCACCGTGACTAACGTACAATGTCGTGGTACGGAAAGAAGCCTGGATCAGTGTTATCACAAGTCAACAGCTCACATCAAGTGTAGAAGTGGAAAATATGTCTCAGTGTATTGTTCCAAAGACCAGATTGTCTCAAAAGGTAAAGCATCTGGTATTCAAAGAAATTCTAACAATGTTAGGCCTATGTAGCGCGTTATTTATATTTTCTGTGCTTTTACTCTTAATGTGTTACAGAGTAGATATAAATTGATATTAACATTTGCAAATATCTTTCTTAGATGAACCTATTGATGTAAAAATATGTTCAATTCTGTGTGAATGTTTTCTGGGGGTCAAAGGTCGTAGTGCGACCGAAGCAAAGAGCGAGGTGATATTTGTCTACATATAGGTCTATTTCTGTCACGGTGAAACTTGTTTTGGAATATTTCTAAGTTAATAACGATGAAAAAGATAAAATGATTAAACAATATGGATATTTTTCAATCACGAGAGGCACAATAAATCTAAGGTTTTAAATACTATAATTAGCCTAAAACCGCACTTACCTTTTTAACCCGAAATTCCTTTGGAGCTGTGTAAACTAAAACAGGCGATGCCACCGCTTTGATTTCAAATATTGTAAGAACTAATGATTAAGTTAGATTATTCTCAGCAGCGATCATTGTTCTTTCAATATATACAGATTTTTCCTGAACTGGACTGCTAAACATGAATGTAAACATTCAAATGTTGGAGCGATGTAAACTAACTTTGACCAAACAACTTCTAGGTCATTGCGCGTCACAGCATAGCAATAGGATGGCCCGTTCGTGTAATAAATGCAATTTTACCGGAAATCTTTATTAGTCTCAAATGTAAATATCAGTAATAAACAACGATGTTAAGAAGTTCTCTGGGAAATGAACTTTTAGTTGGTACGTGATCAAATCTACTGAGAAGCCCTTCGGGCTTCACTGGATTTGATCACGTGACCAACTAAAAGTTCCTTTCCCAGAGAACTTGTTAATAATCTTGTTCATTTCTTAAATAACCTGAGCTATAATTCAGACATTTTAATTTAGAGTTGCAGGTCAGAATACGAGAGGAAGAGAAATATTATGGATCAGTGGAAGCAAACGAGTATGGCTTCTGGAGCCCCGTATGCAACGTGGACTGGGACGATCACGACGCAAACGTCACGTGCCGACAGATGAACTTTTACGGAGGCGTAGCATTTAGGGGTTAGTGTCGGATGTAGTGTCTGGTGAAAAAGTTAACCTATAGATTACATTTTCAATGGTAACAATGACTGTAAAATGAGAGAAAAATTTAAATTGTCTGGAAACTTAACATTTTCAGCAAATGTTATTTGTTTGATTGTTAACGTCTCTCTCGAGAATTTTTCACTCATATGGAGAAGGCACCACTTGCCGGTATAGAGCTTCAAATTTTATCTAATACTCGGCACTTACGGCCATTGAGCAGCGAGGGATCTTTTTCGTGCCAGCACCTACTGCGACACGGGGAATCGGGTTTCTACGGTCTCATCCGAAGAACCGGTCTCCGAAGGGATTCGAACCCGCGAAGTAAGGATTAATTCCTTACTTCGTGACTCTAGAGCAGAAATTCTATCCACTGCGCCACGCGGAGTCAGTCAGTGTTATCACGTAGGCCTTACCATGTTACCATGATTTCTCTACATAGTACGTTTATATAACGTGTAGGTTCGTCAAGACTGACCACCCCTATATCTGTTGGGAGATTTAACTGTAGTGGTACAGAACAAAGGTTAAAAGATTGTCCACACAAGAAATTTGAAGAGGATCTTGGTTGTTCCGAAAGAATTGAGGGTCGCTTTACAAGAACATCCGCAGGCGTGTTATGTTATCAGGATCCGAGTGAGTACAAGCAAGTTTGTTTTGTTGAAAAGTGTTGCTATCTCTCTTTCCAATCATAATTTACAGTATTTTTTATATGTAATTTTGTTAAATATATAGATGGAGTAAAATTTCGCATTGCTGGAGACGGAAAGAGCGGTATCGTAGAAGTTTTGTTTAATGGGAAATGGGGGCGTGTCTGTAATCGGCGCTGGGACGACAAAGACGCTCGAGTGTTCTGTCGATCGATAGGGCGTGGATTTATTGATGGAGAGGCTGGGCCTGCCCCTGACAGGAGCAACACGGAGTATGTGTGGATTGACTACGTGGATTGTGAGGGAGATGAGAAGGGGTTGTTGCAGTGTAATCTTCACTGGGACCCTGATTACTCACAATGTCAAGACGCCACAGTTATCTGTATGGACAACGGTGAGTTAACCGTTCTCCTTCCAACGGTTAAAGTCTGTGTTGAATTTCTGGTGCTGTCTTGCATTGTACACGATTTTAATTTATCACAAACATTATAATGTTTCCTAGTTCGTCTGGATAAGGGAGATAAACAGAGTCACGGTGTTGTTCAAGTTTATATGGAGGAGAACTGGGGAACTGTATGCGGTCATTTGTGGTCAGATGTCGACATACGTAAGTGTTTTATACATATCAGAGTATTAACACTTATTGCATATGTAATAAAACAAAGACATTTCCTGAATAAAATGTTTATATTGATGGTAAATCAGGCATGACATGCAGACAGCTGGGATATGATCACGGATTGTCCGTTTGTTGCGGTGCCTATGGTTACAGCTATGATACAGGCGTCATTGACAAGGTCAACTGTACCGGAAATGAGGAAAGCCTTCTCAACTGCTCATCATCACCACCTGTAGCGGCCTGTCACCAAGACTACGCTGCCGTGGCCTGTTACAATGGACAACTTCCCTCAAATGATGGTAAATTTCACGAATTTTCTCATTTTCGACATACTATTATATTGGCTAAAAAACAAAAACAAGTTGTTTCAAATTATATAAAGCCATAACAATAGTTTTGAATAACAAGGGGGAACATTATTTTTTCATATTTATTCTTTGCAGAATACAGCTTGGGAATATCTGGCTCAAGCAATAACTCGGGGTCTTTGGAAGTTACGTATCTCAACATTTCCGGTCGTATTTGCGCGGACGATTGGGATGAGAAAGATGCCACAGTTGCTTGTCGACAAATGGGTTACGTGAAAGGTAAAACTTTAGATTTTTAAAAGGTTACGTAAAGGTAAAACTTTACATTATTTTTAGGGTTACGTCATCGGTAAAAATTAACTATACCTTCTTTGGGGGATATGTCAAAGTTAAAAATTAACTACACCTTGATTCTCAAATAATTTTTTCTTTGTTCTTGAATTCATATTTATTTTGATATTTTCATGTACTAGGTTTGCCATACAAACATAAAATACTATTTGCTAAGGGAAGTCCGATATGGGCGACTAAGGTGAATTGTACGGGAAGTGAATACAAACTTTCCCAGTGTCCAAACTTCACGCTCGGCCGCGTCAATGATTGTATTGAGAGATACGACGCGGGAGTTGTCTGTTATTCCACTGTTGGTAAGTAATAAAATTTTACGATGTATCGAATGGGAAATTCTCTTTGATTTCAAAGCAAATTCCAAGGGCGTAAGATTTTCAGTATCTTTTTTTTTACCATTCTTAAAGTATTTTTTCTAAAGATTCCTGTCAAAGTGGCTGATCGTGTACGAATCTACCGATGATAATAGTAGAAAAACCATTAGGACCAGTACTTTTTAGCTCACCTGAGCCAAAGGCTCAAGTGAGCTTTTCTGATCACAATTTGTCCGTTGTCTGTCGTTGTTGTCGTCGTCGTTGTCGTCGTCGTCGTCGTCGTCGTTGTAAACTTTTCACATTTTCATCTTCTTCTCAAGAACCACTGGGCCAATTTCAACCAAACTTGGAAACTTAGCACAAAGTATCCTTGGGTGAAGGGGATTCAAGTTTGTTCAAATGAAGGGCCACGCCCTTTTCCAAGGGGAGATAATCATGAATTTGTTAAAAATTAATGGCATTTTTAAAAAATCTTCTTCTCCAGAACCGCTGGGCCAGGAAAGATGAAACTCATGTGGAAGCATCCTTAGGTAGTGTAGATTCAAGTTTGTTCAAATCATGACCCCCGGGGCAAGGGTGGG
>PRKT01000006.1:3306322-3321068 GCA_003671525.1 Saccostrea glomerata | reverse complement strand
GGGGGGGGGGGGGGGGGGGGGTAAATTCAAGCCCGATGTGCTCAGGTGAGCGCTGTGGCCCCTGGGCCTCTTGTTTTAATTTGCATTTTTCAGCATTTCTAGTAAAACTTTATCGATTCTTGCATAGGGGTGAACTTCCGTTTGACGGGCGGAACTTCCTACTACGGGCGCGTTGAGATGGCGGTGGACGGTGTGTGGGGAACTATTTGTAAACGGTTTTGGGATGATCCTGAGGCCACCGCATTCTGTCGCTCCCTTGGGTTTAACACAGGCTTCCCCTATCACAAGAATCCAGACCTAAAAGCTGACGATCATGTCCCCATATACGAACCTAACATGCATTGTAGGGGTCAGGAAAACTCTTTGCTAGATTGTCCACATGAAGGCTGGAAACGTAACTACTCTAAAGCGTGCGGATCTCATGATATGGATGCAACTGTACATTGTTACAATACAAGTAAGAAATTTTAGATATTTTTAGAAAAATATTAATTTCCTCAACACGAACTAGGTACACGTTAATCAGGGTTAAATTACGTCCATTCTATCTAAATAAATAAATTTGGCGGTTTAGACCCAAGACCTTGGAACGCTCAATATAAGGAGGAGGCGTTCCTTGTCCTTTATCTATCAGCTTTCAGTTCTGAATTTTTAACGCCGTGAGACCAAGGATATAGAAATTTTGTCAGTACACATGTCGTATGCCTTAAAATAGGTCACATTAACCTCGTTTTGAATTGTTTTGAGAACAATTAATTCAGTCTGTTTCTTGTGCGGGATCACCAAATTTGTCAATGAAAACATTCAAAGGATTGAAAACACATTCAGTGGACAGTATGATAAATCCAATGAAAAGTTGTAACACCATCATTTGTTATGAAATACCGCGGTTTATTAGGCCAACAATTAAATTAGCTTTGTTTGGCGTTGCCGGTCGACTCAGATAAATCTGTGCGGTCCGAAGAATTTTTTTCAACTGATACGAATCGTTATTTATTTTCGCTATGTTTATCCGGATATAGGTGTCTGTACATTTTAGTAATATACAGGATGGGGAAGAATCATGTAAACGCTTGAATAATAGAACAGTTATCATTTAAAAGCGTCTACGTGATGTTGAATATACGTATCACAAATCCAAGCATGGCTGTCGAAACCGGTAATGTAAAGTCGGAATAACAGAAGTTGATGGCATGACTCTCCGTGGTAATATATTCTAAAATGGCAAAAATATACTGAAAAATCATTTATGCCAGTAAGAAATAAAAATTTCAAGGAAAAAAAATGTCCTGTCCAATTTGCTAGATGAATATAGCGGCCATGCTTGGGCATGTGGCTTGAATTTGTGCATATGTGAAAACGACTTGATGCCGATTCAATGTTGGCGATTTTTTACACCATGTATATTAAAGGTTTAAAGCTAAAGGGTTTAGAAATAAATAGCAACTGGGAATCAATTCGGACTGCAGTTGTTGTTAAACAATCGGACTCATAACGCCCAGAGACTACTAATATTTCTAAAATTGACCCAAATGTATTAAGACTGAGTCGGCAACGCCAAAACATCAATATTTTAATTGTGGTCTTAGCTATATTTCTGCTATTTTTCGGCAGTAAAGTATAAAGTTACTAGGTATTGTAAATTATATCCATTTTTTGGCAAACAAATCCAATAACATGCTTGAAATCTTAAAGCTTTACACCTAAAAGGAACAATAGATTGGAATTCGTTGCATTTCCTATATTTCTTATCAATGGAAGTCAAAAATCAAAGAAGAAAAACGATTATTTAAGCATGAAAAACAATGAGGAGGGGGAACTGCAGCTCCTGAAGGGAGTCTTCCCACGTGCAGCATGTCGGAACGTGATCGTATTGCTATACATTGGCTTCATCCCAGTTCAAGATTAATGACTGAATTCATTTACGGTAGCTGTCACATGAAGATAAATGACATCCTAAGTATTCACTGGATGATTGAAGTTCATTCACTCTTTCTGACAGGCGTTTTATACACATTAGCATGTTTATATGCAATTAAAATTAAAGCATATTGTAATAATTCCAAAGTGTTGATTTCAAGGGGGAATTTTTGAATGATGAAATAAGGAGAGATTTTAACCTTATACGACCATTTTTCTCAATCACTGTATTAATACTAGTATCATATTTGTAGTATACAGATATATCAGTAAGGATTTGATTGACTCTATATTTGTATTAAGCGCCAAGTCCCTACTATAGCATCACGTTTCTCCTTTTAGTCAAACTAGACACAGGTATCGGAATAGAAACAAAACATGGACCAGTTATGTACTACTACAACGATACGTGGAGCCTGATCTGCGACAAGAACTTTGACGACATGTCTGCCCGCATTGTATGTAAGGAGCTGGGATTCGTCGAGGGCAAGGCTGTTTGTTGTTCAGCTTACGGTAAAAAGTTTGACTCGATCCTAACTGGGAAATCCCTGAAATGCCGAGGCAGGGAGAGTTCCATCACCGAGTGTCTGACGGACGCGCCGTGTGACGAATACGATACGTACGCGTCAGTCATGTGCTTCACCCCAGAAGACCTCAGAAATGAAACTCTGATGAAAGGAAGTACGTATATATATATAGATTTCTTTGATTAATCTTTCTTAACAGATCAGGGAAAGTGGGAAATATATAACATTTAATTATCGAGCAAAAAAAAAATGTATAAACAATTCAATACAAGGTGTCAGATACGGATTTAAAAATGGCGAATTTTTGGAATTTGTCTTGTTTATATACTTGATAGTTATAGTAAATTGTTAAGTAATTAAAAAAAAAAAACAAGGAACCCATCATGACAGTGAAAATCAAAAACACACAAAATTTCATTTCCCCTTCTCTGCATTCCAGAGTTGACGTTTGGATTTGTAAATCCGGATGATTCCACGGGGCCTCCGTCGTCTGTATCCAGTATAGGTGGCGTGGTGGCAGTGTCACAGTATAATGTCACCGGAAGAGTCTCCAGCCGGTTCTGGGACGATAAAAAGGCGGGAATTTTCTGTCGAAACCTGGGAGCGCGTTTTGGTCTCGCCTACCAGACTTCTCGTAACCCCATTCGGTCAGACCCAGTGTTCTTTGTAAGTGACTTCAACTGCACTGGAAATGAGATGTCGCTAGAGCAGTGTAAATTTCATGGCCGTTTGGATCTTGGAAACAGTTCAATGGCTAACGCTGCTGCTGCCCTTTGTTACAATGAATCAGGTAAACTTTGGATATAAATACTGCCGCTTTTCCTTAAGTAGGGAAAATTTCCATCTTGTATAGTTCAATGGCATCAATGTATTGTTTTTTTTAGGAATAAACTACACCCTCGCCAATGGCGGTAAGAATTACGGTCGTGTAGAACTGGCCTTTAACAATCAGTGGGGAACAATTTGTGATCTTTCCTGGGATGATAAGGATGCTGGCGTCTTCTGTCGAATGATGAACTATTCTGATGGGTATGCGATCTCTGGTGCCGAGTTTGGGGAGGGTGAAGGACCGGTGTGGCTCAGTCATCTAGCCTGTACTGGTGAAGAAAAATCCATCCATGCCTGTGCCCACAGGGGATTTAGCGACGAAGTGGTCACTACTGGATGGAAAAAATGTACCTCTCACAAAGATGACGCTGGAGTTTTCTGTGTCAACAAATGTAAGTTTCTTCTCCTAATTGTAAAAGTGGTTTGATTCCAGTTTTGTATTGTTAAGCATAAAATGCTTGGTTTACTTCAACAGTGAGGCTGAACCTTGGCTACAAGGCCTCTATGGGAGCGGTGGAAATTTATCATCAAAACGAATGGATGACAGTTTGTGATGACGGTTTTAATGGACTAACGGCGCGTGTTGTCTGCCAGACCTTGGGATACAAGGAGGGAACGGTGGTGCTAGGATCTGCCTTTGGAGAGACGGCTAGTCCAATCAAAGTCCGCCGTATTGATTGTGGGGGCAACGAAAAAGATTTGTTCAACTGCAACTTTAAGTTCACTAATAAAGATGTATGCAAAAAGTATATATCGGTGTACTGCAGCAACAATCGAATTTACAATACAGGTAACGTAACAAAGCAGAATATTAATTTTGCAATAACATTAAATTTGTATTTAGTTGAACACGTGTGTATCAGGAAAGTGTTGATTTTCTTCTTCATTTCAATGTTACAGGATTTAACTTGACGCTAGATCTTGACGATGTTCATACTGATACGCACGGTGAGGTTATGATCAACATGAACGGAATTTGGGGCAGCATCTGTATGAAAGGATGGGGTAGAAATGAAGCTCAAGTGGTCTGTAGGGGCTTAGGGTTCACAGGGGGAGTACCGTATCTTGTGCCTTCCAATGAGAAATACAAACGTCCCATTCTGATGAGTGATGTGCGATGTACAGGGAGGGAATCCAGTCTGAAGGAGTGTAAATATAACGAGTGGTATCAGGGGAGCACCTGTACCTACGGCGACAACCGAGCTGGAGTTCTCTGCTTTACACAACAAAGTAAGTGGATGCAAGCATGAGTCTTCTCAAAGAAAATGAATTTGACAGCATATTTACTTAGAAACAAGAATTGATAGGGGTGAACTATAGAAAACTAAGATTGATGGATTTGGTTTTCAAGGAATTTTTTCTTTATAGATGGCATTCAATACCGATTAAGAAACTCTTCCCACGCCGACAGAGGGCGTGCTGAGATTGTATATGATGGGAAGACAGGAGGCATCTGTAACTTCCTGTGGGACTCCAGGGACGCATCTGTGTTCTGCAGAAACTTAGGTCAGATTCTGCTTAATGATAATAATGCGTTTGAAAGCAACAATAAAGAAACTGCTTTGGATGGTATTTTTTAAGAACTATATAGTTGTACTTTGAATAGTTTCGAAGCGCTGGATCACGTTAATTCAATCCATATAAATATGTTAGGTTTCATACAATGTTTACAGGTTATGCTGATGGCATTGAGATTGAAGGTGGACAATTTGGTAACCCTGACGATGTGCTATGGTTTACCCGAGTAGGATGCACTGGTGAAGAGGATGAGCTGATGAAATGTGACCACTCGGGCTTTAATAGTTCGGGTAAGGTCGAGTCAACGTACGAACGACTCTGTAGAAGGCGAACGAGAGATGCAGCAGCCTGGTGCTTCAGACAAAAAGTCGGTAAGTTGCGTTCAAATAACGAATACCCTCTACATCTGTTTTCATTTAAAGTAAGAGACGGTTATGTTTACTGTATACTAGTATTTTAAATTCATAAAAAGAGATATATTTGTATTAAACTCATAAATTAAACTTAATGTTCACAGAAATTACGAAAGTAAGGTTGGCAGGTTCCACCGCTGGTGAAGAGAACATGGGTCGTGTAGAGGTGTTTGTTGCTGGACCCAATGAGTGGGGAACCGTGTGTGATGACTACTGGGACGACCGTGATGCTACTGTCGTCTGCCAAAGTCTGGGTTATGAGAATGGAATCAAGAAAAAACGAGGTGTTTTTGGGCGTGGGTCGGGTCCAATATGGTTGGACAATGTGGACTGTGTTGGGACTGAGGAGGGAATTCACAAGTGTCGTCATAACGGCATAAACATACAGAACTGTAATCACGGAGAGGATGCAGGCGTCATTTGCTCAGGTTTGTTTCTTCTATTTTATTTCCTCCAGTTTTCAACAGAAAAATCTGTTTCATCTGGTCAAACCTTTTCTACTTAACGCAAATTTTCATAAAATGTTTAATATTTTCAGGTTTGTTAAAGATTTCGGAGCCACAGTCTGTGAGTGAAAGTGATAGTTCAGTAGTAATGGCTGTGACAGTCCCTATAATTCTTTTACTTGTGACAATTCTAGCTATACTTAGTGGTTGTTATTGGTATCATACAAGGAAACGTGATGACGGAATGAAAACTGTGCTCGTGGATAGTGAGGTCACCGAAACTAATGAAGCCGGGGCCTCAACTTCCGCTTCCGACTCGACAGGGAGGGTAACTCTGTCTAAACTGAAAGCTACTTTCTCAAAACCAAAGGAAAATAAAACGAAAGGTTTAGGAAATCCAAATTATGCCGGGTTTCAAGCACACACACCCGGCGAATCGACGACATAGATATTCTGATCTATCATCACGAATTTAGGTGTGGATCAAACATAATCAATACAGACGTGGATGAAAGTTTTGTGTGGAAGGAAAAACAGACACAAATTCATCTTTTTACAGTCAGCATTGTGCAGTTGTAAATAAAATGTGTACATTTATATCATTGTGTCAGTGCTATTCTCAAGTGTTTCTCTCTTGTCTGGATGTGAGTTTTATTTTTCTATATTTATAACATTAAAGTTTTATAAGATACATTCGTTTTGTATATATGTTTTTGTTCCTATATATTAGCAGAATTTCCTTGGTTAACTTTAAAAGCATATATCTATCAATCGTAAATTCGGATTTTGAAATATCTCTTTAAAGTTCATCTTCGGAGGAGATTATTGGCTCTTTAATTACTCCAAATTTAATCAACTACAAAGCATAATCTGCTTTCTGTTTCAACAATTTGGTCCATTAATAATGACAATTTAGACACGAGTCCATCCGTATTCCTTTTTTGTTTTTCCTTTCTGATTGAACGCCTAGGGACTGTTTCCCTTTTCATCGTATACTTTCGGTGTCAGATTTGACTAAAGAATCAACTTCCTCGGCCTAAGCTTTAACTTTAGTGTCAGCTTTTACTCAAGTATAAATTTTCAGTTTCAACTTCAGCATTTATATTCTCTTTATTATCCATGGAATCATGTAGCTATTCATCATCCTGAAAATTTCTCAATTAACATCTATAACAATTTCCTTTTCACAACAGCATCTTCAAAGGGTTCTTCAACACTGGTGTTTTTCCTCATCAGTTTATATATCAAGCGTTTCTTTCTAATTCTGTATCATTATTTTCTGTAGAAAATGAACCTCTTTGTCATGACTGGAGACGACAGACTATCCCCAATAACAATGATATCATCTTAACCATCGTCTGATAATATTATTTGGATTATGGCTTTAGATTTTGCTCTAGGCTTTGGATATACTTTTTTCCTTTTCGAAAGTTTCTGGAATCAATATTAACCTCTGAGAAGAATACGATATGAATTAAAGATTTCTTTATTGTGATCCTTCCTCTCTTTTATCATTCTACTTCTTCGTTGAACAAACAGGAATATCTTGGATTGGCTGTTTTATCACTGACCTACTCAGGTCTTTGTTTTTTCTAGTCTAGATTTTACAACGGTATATGTATCCTTGATCAATTTTTAGGGATCACTGCAGTTGTTAGTGGTCAACAGGGAATGCTTCCTCCTCCTAGACACCCTATCCAACCTCTGGAATTCCTGTCCCGTGTTTTGTAGTCTTCTTCACAGATTTGTATTGTTTAAATGCTTTTTTAAATCGGATCTGATCTTTATTTTCGCCTCCTATTCTTTTCCTAATTTTACACTTTTGACAGGCTCTTTCAGTTGCCGATGTGAAACTGCAACTCCAGGTCACCCGACAGGAATAAGATTAATTGCTTTGTCTCGCTCCGATTCTCAAACTGATAGCATCTTTATGAATTTCAAATGACTTTTCATGCTCAGGATAACTTAAAAAATAAGTTGGAGGTTTATTCTTCAAAGTTCCAAAAGCAGTAGAATGTACATTTAATGTGATTGTATTTTTAACGTCCCTTCGAGAAATTTTCACTCATATTTAGACTACAACATATGCTTATGGGATTTTGACCTCAAATTGGAATTAACGTAACGACCTTTGAGCAATGATATATATTATTTCTGGAAACACCTTTTGCGATAAGAACCTCGGGTTATGCAGTGTTTTCTTCGAACTGGTCTCCACGTGGATTTCAAACCCACAAGGTATAGATCAACTTCTTAGCTTACTCTGCAACTTGAGAGCAAACGCTCTAACCACTGCGCCATGCAGGTAACACATGATGGTTGGTAGACAGTAGTGAAAATTATTTCCAGTGACATCGTCCTCTTTCAGTGCACCCCATGTAACACAACGTCGTTATAAAGATTGAGATAAGTACAATGTTGACCTTCCGTGCTGCTTCGTTCATTTGAAACATTCTACACGAATAATTAAGTATTCTTTCTGACATTATATATAGAAGTCTTTCTCAACAAAAATTGAACTGGAAACTTTTATAATCGTGTAACTAGTAATCAGCAAAATAACTGTAAAAACACTCCGATTCTAACACCCCGTAATTCCTTCCAGCGCACATAAAGCTTCCCTATATAATATCCACTATCATTACTGTTTTATTGACTTTTTGTTCTTGAAGCAGAATTCAGGCGCGGATCCAGGATTTGGAGTTAGGGGGGGGCGCCAAAATTAGGCAAGGGGTCTGGGGGCCGCCTTGAGGCCCCCAGTGGGTCCAGGGCAAAGCCCTGGTGGTGGCCCAGGGGGCGAAGCCCCCGGAAGCTCCTGGATTCTAGAGATTTTGAAGGGTTAAAATGAGGTCTACCAAAGCCCTGGTGGGGGTCCAGGGGGCGAAGCCCCCGGTAGCTCCTGGATTCTAGAGATTTTGAAGGGTGAAAATGAGGTCTACCAAGTAGACATATTTGATTTACGCTAACTTTGACAATTTTAGGGGGGGCGCGCGCCGGGTGCGCCCCCCCTTAAATCCGCCACTGGAATTCATTTTAAAACTTTCAACTGAAAAGAAAACACTGTCTCTATCAATTCGGTACAAAAGAATTACTGAAGACGTTTTACCAGTTATCGATACAATAACTTCTTTCCTATGTCGACTCGATTTATCCTTATTAACATAAAATTAAAGCACCCAAAACACACTACAGCTCTTTCATGTTTAAACATTTTGATGATCATAGACGATTAGGACCAACTTCTAACCAAAGTGTATGACAAACGAGATTATTCTAGCTTTTTTCATGATCAATTTTCCTTTAATATTTAGCATTTTTGAAATTGGGTTTATGTTTCCCAACGTATTCAATGCTTTGAGTACGATCATTTCTAAACCGAAGCAGTCTATTCGTGTGCAATTATATTTTACAGCGATTTCTGCAAGTATATCGTTTAGAGTCAGTATTTTCTCAATTCTATGTTCGTTATGTTGACCTTATTACCAAATGCAACCTATTATCCGGTCGTATTTTGGCTGACGTTTTTCATACCATTTTTAGACCTTCGTTTTATGCACAGCTAGTATTTTGAATACAGGATACAGTATTCCGTTTACCTAAGTCTGTGTTTAATACTCTATTCACATTTGTTGTATTGTTTTGTATTGTTTTAAAGTTGTTCCTAACCAAATATGACAATTTAGACTATTTTCATTCGTGTTACATGCCATGATTTATGTAAAACTTCACAATAGAAACACAAATAATGTAATGATGAAATAATTATAGCTTTGATCAATTGAAGATTACTAATTGAAGCTAACATGAGAAAGGATAACTTTTTAGGGGAGAGTCTGTTAGTTTGTAGGCGCCATACTTACAGAATTTTATTTTTTTTATAAAAAGGAATCGAGGGCAACAAATGAGTCCGCTTGAAAGAATTTACAAAGATAGTTTTCAAGAAAATTAGTAGTTTCTGACTTTTGGTAGAGTTTAGGTACATGTGAGTTGATTTGTTGAATTCAAAAAGATCGTAAAATAATCAATGTTTGTTATTAGCTCTGTGTATTTATACTGCCAATAGCCGTCCAATAACTTTTATCGTGCAAAGCTATACAATAGCCGTGCAATAACTTTTATCGTGCAAAGCTATCAAACTGCTTTCGTTTGTTATATCCACAACTAAACAACTGCTTTATAAATAAGGAAAGTTGACTATGGAAAAACTAAAGTCCTCTGGCTTGTCATACTATTTAGTTGTTCATTGGCATTTATCGTCTATAGACAGTAAAAGATCTAAATATGGAACACATGTGGCAGATTCTATGGTATCTTTTATTTAATATGCACTTGGATATATCAAGTCGATATACGAATGATAATAACTATTGTAAATTGATAAAGCATCGATTAGATATATCTGAAAGTCAAATTAAAGGCCACAGCTAGTGTTTCCCCTTCTCGTGAGGAAGTTTCCGAATAAATTCTGCTTCATAGGAATATAAAAACATGTCAGCTAATAAAGGAGCAAAATTAGTGCCTATAAGCATTCCAAGAGTTTGTCACAGAGGAACTCTGGGCAGCATCATTTTAATGTCAAATTCAGAGTACTCGTGTGTACATCCAAATGGTTTTAATAGAGTAATTTTGCTGTTGAACAACTACGCGATGTAAACATGATGAACAATTTAAAGAATGGCCAATTATTTTAAAAAATGTAAACTTTTTATTTAAAATTCGACTTCCTGCAACCATCTGCACTAATCTAAATGTAATCTTAATTTACTTACGTAAACATTTTGGATAAAATTTATCATCGATTTCATTTTTCTAGTTTGGAATTTCTTTAATCAGTTGGAATGACATCCTACAGGCTTTTTCTTTCATAAAATAATAATAAAAAAACATTTAGACAACTTGATCATGTTTATTCATACACTCAGTATTTCACTTTCTTTCAGACAGTTGATGGTGACATGTAAATGCTTCGAGCACAATATATTAGTAAGTTTGACTCATTATATAAAAAGAGAGAGAATATTTAAAGACGAAGCCCATGAATTATGAAATCAATGTAAAGTTCAGCAGAATCAGAACACACCACACGTGTGGAACAGTTACAACATGCGCCAGATTCAGCATCTTACGGTAGCACAGAGTAGTAATGTCATGTCGTTGTATTTATAACGGATCAGATCTTGTAGTCTACTTCGATGATTAGTTTCGTTATCCAGCTTCAGATCATTGGATCATATATAAAAATGACGTCCCCGTGTCTGTGCGTTTAACTTTGCTTTTATTTTTTGTATACCCACATTTCACTAATTCAAACTCAGGACTATCGTATTCCTGTATTAAAAGCCAACTGTCATGAAATAGAATATTCCATTTTAATAAAAAAAAAATTAGAACATTAATTCCTTTCTCAAATATTATTGTAACTTTTCTCAGCTAGAAATTCAATGCGATTTCCATACGTATCGCCAAAACACCGAGTATATAAGTGCAGAGATGATTATAAATGCCGTAACTCCAACAATAAGTGACAAAGTTACTGGATTAATATCGCCTGTTATCGCGTGGAATCGTCTGTCTTTGTCCGGGACGTTTTTACTTTGTGACGTATACTTATTGGCAAAAGTACCCACCGGAAGTGACGTTTTCCTCATGTATTGACTGTCTGTGAGAGAATTCCGTCTTTGATCTTCGGAAGTTTTTAGACTCTGTCGTCGGCTCCTATCGTGACTTCTGATGAAATGTCGCATGACTTCAAAGTAACAGCATATCGATTGTCTGACTACCTTTGATTTACATGTACTTATATAAACATCCAAAGAAAAGGAGACTTAATAGCTTAAATCACGCGTCAAGACTCACTCCAGGAACACAACTCTTGAAAGTATGCACGCGTTGCATACTAAATCTGGCACATTGTCATTTTTCATGTTAAATCAATACATTGGTATCGATTCTTTACGATCCTAGGACAGTCATATTGTTTTTCAGAATAACTGCTGTTTCCTCCGCCGTATCAATGACTTTCTGGGCTAGTTAACATCCGACATGTTTGTCCCATCTGTGCTTTTGCTGGTTGAAATCAGATTGTAAACTGGTCTTCCTGATAATGTTTTCAAGTATGATCGACGAAGACAATTATCACCAAATCAAGTCACGAGAGTTAATGGAGATAATCTTAATATATTATAAGAAAATTTTCAGAAAAAGCGATCCCTTTCTGTCGGTGGATTCTCGGATCTATTGATTCCGACATCGCCTTAAATAATAGACTGCTACAAGAACACACTATTTCATATACTAGGTAAACCTGAGCTAGAAAAAGAAACAGATTATACGGGTCATAAAGGAAATTCACATTGCAGAGTCCTATTGTTAGATCTGTTTTGTCGCATCCATTGATTCACGGATTGATGACTTATTTTTGCATGTACATCGGGGACATTTGATCCATATCATTTACCTGATTAGTTGATGAATTATTAAAGCAAAAAGGCAATTGTTACGTAATTTTTCACATCATCATTCGAAAACATATAAAAGTTTTTTTAATGCTCCAACAGACGTCGCAACTACTTCAAATGATCAAAATGAAACTTGAGCAGTAAGGGTTTCAGCGCCCACTTTATTCTCTGGTTACCTCCACAGATCCTCGAAGCTACGTGAATCTGTTATGTACATGCAGGAGTAACTTTTTGTTGAAATATCTGCCACCTGTGCAAGGATACGGAAATATACACACTATAAATGATCAATTTCAATGATTTAGTATTCGACAGAGACTGTTAAAAATAAATATAAATACGGGGTTTTTTATTTTCTCGTTTTCAGGGGGAGAGGGGTAATACCCCCCCCCCCCCTGAAAAAGAGAAAATAAAGAAGTCTAATGCCTAGTAGCTGGGTGCACACTAATTCTCTTTCCCAGCGTGCATCAAACCTTAGAGGTTTAAAAAATTTATACTAGTATAGTGACTGTTCAACGGACAATCATCGTCACGGAAGTCGCCCGCTTGGCGCAGTAGTTAAGCGGCTGCTCTAGAATCGCAAAGTTAGGAGTCGATCCTTACGTCGCGGGTTCGAATACCACTGCGGGGCGTGGAGACGAAAAAGATCTCTCACTGCTCAATGGCCCTAGCTAAGAGCCGAATATAGGACAAAATATGCCAGCAAGCGGTGGCGTCTCCATATGAGTAAAAAAATATCGAGAGAAACTTTAAACAACAATCAATCAATTGTCTCGGTGGCTCAGTCGGCGAGTTCGAATCTCGACCGCGATTGACCTAAGTCAATAAAAAAATGGGAGCACCGTTTCTTCGCCATGCTCTCGGCACCTTGAAGTGGAAGTTGTGGGTCTTTCGGATGAGACTTTTGAAGAAAAAAAGCCGAGATCCGTGTCACGGAAGACATTAGCACGATAAAGATCCCGCACAGCTCAAGAGCCTTAAATGTACTGTCTGTTAAAGGTAAAAATTTCAAGCCGTTCACTAGATACATATATATAGGGACCTCTCTGTGCGAGTGAAATATTTTTTAATGGGACGTAAAACAAGTTGCAATTTTTCAATTAATCCGTTGACATCAGTTGACAACCGTCGTCTAGCGGTCCGGAGTCACGGTAGGCGATGACAACATAAAGATCCTGTACTGCTTCGGCCATTTAGCGTAATGCAAAATTCAAAATTTTAATGAATATATGAACTTTATTCTCATAACTGAAAATACAACGTACAGAGGTTAGAAACAATAGAATTAACAACGAAGGACCTTTGTGACACTTCACCTGAAGTAGTTAACGTCTCTTTATTGGAAAAAGTATAGAAAGGAACATATAACAACATATTTAATGGTTTAAAGTATTCCATTTGATTAGGTTTTTGTTGGTGAGGTTTCTTATGTTTAAAATTATCAATTTTGAGTTAGCCATTTGGTACGGTTCCCAACGTGGCGTTGGTTTACATCTATAAGGAAGTCTCCTCCAGTTGAAATTATTTCCTAGAGGTAAGATTTACAACTGCATTTATATTTTTTGCAATTTGAAAAGCCCGCTTTGGATTGGATTCTCCATTGGATAACTTACATATCCATGGAGAACAGACACTAGTATTTTATGCGTATAAAATTCAACACTTTGTTTGAAGAACTTGTTTCCGAAGCTTTCATATATACTCCAACTTATTCTGTGAAAAACTCCACTTGAAATTTTGTAAATCAGTACTAGGTGTGCATAAAACTGCAACTAATTTTGCTGTATTGTCTGATTTAGGTAGATTTCCCCTGCACTTTGACATTGTAAGATCAATGATAAGGTACTGGTATAGGCTTGAAAATCTAGGCCATTCTTTCCCAATTTTAAAAGATGCATATTGTGAATCCAAATCATTGTTTGAGAAAAACCTCCCTTCTTGGTACAGCTCCATTAATTTTCTTATTACCAATATCGAGGGTATTTGTGATTTAACTTCAGTCAAAATGCACAAATTCAAACATAAACTTAAAGATTGTTTATTTAGATATTATATACAATAGTGGAATTCTCAACTTAAATCACACTCTGATAAAAAGCTGAGATGCTATAGCACTTTTAAACAAAATTTTGGTCAAGAAAAGTATCTTAATTTAATTAAAGTAATATACGCTATAACGTGCGCCATTTTAAAATACGGCTGGAAATTTATATATTTTGTTTACCAATAAAAGTTACGAAAATGCTGTAAATTACACCACTTAAATAAAATTCGTTATAAAGTTATCAAATTATAATTATTTATTATCCTGCAAGGAGAATAATGTCTATTTTTAAGTAAATCCACCACGTGACGCCGCCGCTACTTTTAGATTGATAAACAAACACGGCGTCAAGAAAACGAGGTAAGCCCTCTGAGATACAACTCACTTTTGACATGGATGGCGTGTTACTATTTATATAACTTATCTTTAAATGTAATCAGTATCAAAAATCTATACTCTGTTGTGACGCATATTGACCTTTTATTAATAATCGTTGTCAAAATGCAACGTGCTTCGTTGTCTATAATTTCCCGTGGACATACGTGTCTATATTTAGACCTACTGTTTACGCACTTCCTTTATCAATATTCAT
>PRKT01000006.1:3283132-3299177 GCA_003671525.1 Saccostrea glomerata | reverse complement strand
ATCCGGCCTTCAGAAGTTCGATTGATAATTAAAGTACTAAGGCGTTTTGAAGAATCTCAAATAACCCGACCTGGGTTTGGTTACCTAGTTTTACCAACACTCGTAGCGAGCACCACACCACCTAGCGTTATAATGCCGCACTAAATTTTGACGGTTTGACAACTTCCATTAGTCTTCATTGAATATGCTTCATTGTTTGCGTGATTGAATAATTCATTTAAGAAACTGTTTAAGTTTAAAAGAAGGTAGAATGAATTTACAAGAATAAAGAAACATAGAAGTAAGGAAAAAATGAAGAAGGATAAAAGTCAAAGTGAAATGTAATAAAGACGAATATGAAAACAATAAAGTGACATATAATTACAATAATAACAAAGCATAAAGAAGTAGGCAGAATAAGAATAAAAGCAAGATACATAGACTTTTGGCGGTAATTCCCTTCCATACAAGTATTGACTTGGGCTTCTTGTTTATTAGGAACAAAAGAATTTTTTAACACTTCTGTCGCCATTTATCAAGGAGAATTCCATTTACAATCATCAGCATTTTTTCATTATATGTGACATCTATCTGGAATATATTTCAATTATTTGTACCATTAATTTGCATCAAGCATCGTCGCTTACTTTACATTCTTAGAATTCAGCACCTAAAATTTAAAGTTTGAGACATTTGTTTAATCTCGAAAAACATTCTTAATTATTATAGGTAAAAAAAAAAATTAATTTCAACGTGGAAGCTGTAATTAGTGATATTATTTATGTCTAAAGGATTTTATCAACATATAAATATGCTAATGGAAATGTCTCCTCAATTTTTTTATGTTGTTACATTTAAAGATCATTCAGTTTCTGCAATCTGAATATACCTGATTGTTTTCTTTTTAAAGCCATGCATTAAACAAAGTTTTGGCAGTGTACATTCCCATTTGCAGAATCTGTGCAAATTGGTCCGGGTAGGAATTATATTTACTTACGAACTGATATCTAAAAATTGCATGCTTTAACCATGCAAAATTTTTCTCCAATGAACTTGAAGTAATATCTAATCATTCATCCGAAAAATTTAAGTATAATCTAAGCATCTGATAATATGGCTCTACGTTCAAACACAAAAGGACTTTGTGATGTCTTTAACTTTTCAATCGTCAACATCCCTTACTTGTGCACTTACATATGTTTTTTTATGTCTCTGTTGATTAAACAATTTCCGAAACGAGGTAAGTTATTGTCAAACTATTTGATTAAAAAAGATTTCTAAAGACTCGTTTACGGTCATCGTCATTATGTGAGTGATATATGGTCGACTTTAATGCTGTCTGACGTTTTTTCATACTAATTGTTAAATGCCATTGTTTACATGCTGATTTTCGTCATTTCCAGATTATTACAAAGTGTGTACACGGCGCGTGTGACCTGTCGGCAGGGGATTATCACTCCTCCGAAGGTACATGATCCCATCTCAAATGAGTTAGAGGTCCGTGTTTGCTATGCTTCTAATTTGTTTACGGGTTTGAATACTGTTCTTTTATCCGAAAAGTCTAACCGGAAGGCTTACCTAGGAGATAGTATGGACTCATCTTGATTTCATTCGTATTACAATCAAAAAGTTTTTTCGAGCGCAATCGATATTCTTATTTTAACCTTCAAAATATCATGGTATCTTTTCTGGTCTTGTGTTGGCAATGTTACACACTGGTTTATTTTGAGGTTTCACAATAACTTTAGTTGAGGGCATATTCCCTGACTCATAGCACCTGAGATTTATCGTTACGTAATTTCTTTTTAAAATAATACCAGTTAAGAAATTTTGTGTAGAATATTACAAAATCATGCTTTGTTTATGTGTGGCAAAAAATTAATTAATACTGTACTTAAATAAAGCAGCAATGCCTTCAGCAAACGTCATTAAACATAATTGGTGTAATGCACTTGCTTTCATACTTTACTCACAGGCACTTGTTTCGAAAATATTATGTTCCATGGCTTAAAATTTATTTCCGGAACAAGTGCCTGTGACGTTACTGTTGAAATTTTTCTGTTTATCAGAGCAAAAATCGGCGAGTTTCGACAAAAATGAAGTACTATATTATTACAGTATATATGATTTTCTTTTAAGGGAAGAAATTCTTTAAAATTAGTTGGCCAGTTTTAATTTTCATCATTCCAAACAACTTTGAATTTGAATTTTGACAAAAACATATTTAATCATTTAATATACATGTATATCCCTTCCCTATGATATCTTTTAATATCATAGACCACTGTTTTCTCGATTTTTAGCATACACGTGCCTATATCTACCAATCTGACATCAAGAAGAGACGTATTGTTAATAAACATTATCAATTTTCATTCATAGTGTAAGTTGATTCGAAGTACATACCGGTACATGTATACTAAACTGGGAAAAAACATCGCAGTCTGACTTAATATGATTGTTATATTTGGATGTTTTATAAGAGAGAAAGAGAGAGAGAGAGATGGCATGCAAGCCCTTCCCCAGTATATAGTGACCTCTCTATATGAGTGAAATATTCTTGAATGGGATGTAAAACAATCAATCAATCAATGCGTTGACAACTGTTGACAAGATGACGAGATAAAGATCCTGCACTGCTTTGGCCATAAGCGCAATGCAAAGTTCAAAATTTTAATGAATAGATGAACTTTATTTTAATACCTGAAAATATAACGAACAAAGGTTACAAGCAATAAAATTACCGGTAACAACAAAGGAACTTTGTGACACTTCACCTTCAACAGGTGATGTCTCTTTAATAGACAAAAATATCGAAAGGAACATTTATCAACATATTTAATGATTTAAAATATCCCATTTGATTACATTTTTTTTTGGTACGGTTTCTTTAATTCTCGACCTTTATGATTAAAGTATCCTCTTTGAGTATGCCGTTTTGTACGATTCCTAACACGGCGTTGGTTTATTTATTCATAAGTAGGTTTGCATCAATAAAGAACAATCCTTCAGTTGAAATTATATCCTAGAGATAAGATTGCATGTATATTTTATAGCAATGTCACTAGCCCGCTTTGTATTGAATTTTCCATTGGATAACTAACAAATCCATGGACAGAGATTAATTTTTTATGCGTATAAAATCCACTAGGTATAGTTTCTGGCCTGGGGTCATAAAACTTAGACGAGCTCAATTTTGATCTCGGTCTCACTTTCCCACTATTAATTCTTTTGGGAAAAGTGAGGCTGAAATCAAAAGTGAACTCGTCTAAGTTTTATGGCCCCCACGCCTGGTCTCTTCTTGGATGGAAAAGTTGAAATCACCCCGTTTATCATAAAGTTTAAAAATTAGTTGTTTGTTGGCCCTTTTTGTCTTTAATCAGAATTTATCAAAATATAAAACAGATGTTGCAGACTCTGTGATCGATGTGTTTAATTTCAGGTTCATTTGGATTTATTGAATCGACATATTAATGGAAGTCACCATTGAAAATACATTGACGATTCTTCTTATGGAGAAGTTTTTGAATTAATTCTGGTTCATTTAAATAAAAAAACAGACTAACTTACAAAGAAGCACAGTAAGTGCCCCTTGGGATTCCAACAGTTTGTTTGAAGACATTGTCTCCGAAGAATTCTAGGATATACTGTAGAAAAGCACGTCAAACATTTCTGTTTAACAGCAGTAAATATTTTTGCAAGGAGTAGGGGTAAGGGCTTTATAGAGCATTTGGGAATCAAACTATTCTGAACATGCTCCAAATGCTGAATATGTATTGAGAAATCTGTATTTTAGGAAAGAGGAGAATATGTTCTTGCCTTTATATTGCAAAACACTGTTGTGGGAACTTAGCATTGTAAAAATAAGAACCAGATTCAAATTTCAATCTGTGGACACTGGAGACTCCTATATTGACCTAGGCTTCTTGATTATCGGAAACAATGGAGAGTTGCTGTCATCATTAATTATACAGGATTCCATTTACAGCCAACAACATTATTCTCGATCTTATACTTTTCTGAAGCACAGTAAGATTCAACAGAAATACGTCTATTATTAATGCCAATTTGACAAATATTAAAAATCTGTAACGGAAAACTCACAAAATAAACTTATTATTATATGTATTATAATTGAAGTGTGCACAGTCTGAAGGGAACTGACGTAAAACATTTTCTGCCTCAATTTATGTCTAGATAATGTGTAGATAGAGGTAAACTTGTTGCATGGATGTTTGGAAAAGGTGAACATGCATGTAACGAAACCAGAAATCCAGAGAGGAATGCGAAACATGAACAGGTAAAAACGGACCCCTTTGAAAGACAAACGATGGATCAGGGGGAGTAAGCATCCATTCCCAACCGGTCCTTAGTCCTCTGTCGTGACGAGGTAAACAGGATAAACCGTATTGATAATGCTATCAAAATAATGGATCAACAATTAGTGGGAAACTTAACAATCATATTACAGTACATTGCAAACAATGTCATTAATTGCAAAATCACAAAATCATGACTTTAAACTAAATGATTAAAAACCCTATAACAAAATAGTCACTGCGTAAAATATCTATTTGACATATAAGATAATAAGTGAATATTAGTTCAGTTATTGGTACTACAACGTCGTCGATATTTAGAATATTGAAAGTCTCTGGAAAAAATCAGATTATTATTTATTGATGAGGTTTATATTCTCAATATAATTACTCATGCAACTGCTTTCACACACTTAAAACTTAACAAGATGATTAATTATACGGAATTAAAGGCATGTCAAAATTAAAATCTGATGTGTACAATTAGATTCTTCCAACAGTAAACTTTATATCAATGATTACATTTAAATATATATTTTTTGAACATCTAAATGAGTTTCGACATTGTAACGATAACAAAATGTCTCCACAACATCCGAACTAGTTGTACAAAAAAATGGGAAGTATCTATAAAAGTTACCATGAAAAAAAAACCCACCAAGTTAAAGCAATATTTTATGTGAGTGAGTAGAAGGTTAATAAACATGAAGTGCTTTCTTTAAGAAAAGTTTACGTCCAATACTACTATTAATGGTACAATTCTTGGGTATAAATCCATCAGAAGGCGTTCATGCAGAGAAAAGACTGTTGGCAGATCAACTGAGTAGGAAGGAAAGCAGGGATTATAATCTACATGTATATGCTATCTTTTCTTAAAAACAGAACTACTGAAGGGAAAATTGCATTGGATCAATAAGAAAAGTCTTACTCAGATTTCAGTCTTTCTATGCTGGTCATTTTTTGGCTCAAGTATTGATTTGGGCTTCTTACTTATTAGAAACAGTAGAGATTTTTTTAAATACTTTTGTCACCATTTATCAAGGAGAATTCCATTTACAGTCATCAGAGTTTTCATTATATGTGACACCTATCTAGAAAATACTTCAATTAAATGTACCAGTAATTCATATCAATCCTCGTCGCTAATTTTACATTCTTAGAATTCAGCACTTAAAAATCTAAAGTTTGAAACATTTGTTAATACTCAAAAAACATCCTCACGTTAAATTTTTTTTTTAATTTCGACGTGGAATCTAATAAGTGATATTATTTATGTCTAAAGGATTTTTTCAACATATACATATGCAAATGGAAATGTCTCCTCAGTTTATTTATCATTTTTATGTTTGTGCATTTAAAGATCGTCCAGTTTCTGCAATTAAAATATACATGATTGTTTTCTTTAAGTCAAAATCATGCATTAAACAAGTTTTTAGCAATGTACATCCCTATTTGCAGAATCTGCGCAAATTGGACCATGTAGGATTTATATTCACTTACGAATAGACCTCTAAAATTACATGCTTAATTATGCAAAATTTTTCACAATTGAACTTGAAGTTACATCTAATCATTCATCCGAAAAATTTAAGTATAATCGAAGCATCTGATAATATGGCTCTACGTTCAAACACAAAAGGACTTTGTGATGTCTTTAACTATTCAATCGTCAACATCCCTTACTTGTGCACCTACATATGTTTTTTTATGTCTCTGTTGATTAAACAATTTCCGAAACGAGGTAAGTTATTGACAAACAATTTGATGGAGAAAAAAATTATCAAAAGTCTCGTTTACAGTCATCATTTAGTGAGTGATATGGTCGAGTCAAATGCTGTCTGACGTTTTTCATACTAATTGTTTTGTTATTATTTACACGCTGATTTTCGTCATTTCCAAATTATGACAAAGAATACACGGTGCGTGTGACCTGTCGGCAGCGGATGCTAACTCCTCCGAAGGCACATGATCCCATCTCAAATTTGTTAGAGGTCCGTATTTGCTCTGCTTCTAATTTGTTTTGTTTAATGGACTTTTAAGTTAACACTGTCCTTTCATCCTAAAAGGCTAACCGGAACGCTGGCCTAGGAGATAGTATGAACTCATCTTGATTTCGTTTATGTTACAAGAAAAAAGTCTTTTGAGTGCAATCGATATTATCATTATAATCTTCAAAATACCATGGTATCTATTCAGGTCTTGTTTTGGCAATCTTGTTACACACTGGTTTATTTTGGGGCTTCAGAATAACTTTTTCGAGTTATCCTTCTTAGGGCATATCCCTCAGCGACAGCATATCGTTGCGTAATTTAATTTTAAAATAATTATATACATAATAAAGAAATTTGTGTAAAATATTACAAAATCATATTTAGTTCATGTGTGGCAAGAAAAAAATAAAGCAGCAATGCGTTCAGCAATACGTTATGAATCACAATTGGTGTAATGAATTCAGTTCCATATTTTACTGGTGAATTTTCTGTTTATCAGAGCAAAAATCGACAAGTTTCGACAAAAATTAATTACTTTATATAGTGTTCTCTTAAGGGAAAAAATTCTTCAAAATAAGTTAGCCAGTTTCAACTTTTCATTATTCCAAACAACTTGCATTTGAATTTTGACAAATACATATTTAATCATTTTATATACATGTATATCTCTTCCATACGATATCCTTTAATATCATAGAACACTGCTTCATAGATTTTTAGCATACACGTACCTATGTCTACCAATCTGACATCAAGAAGAGACGTATTGTCAATAAACAATATCAATTGTCATTCATACGTTGATTCGAAGTATACTAAACTGGAAAAAAGACACCGCAGTCTGACAAATCAGTTTCATATTTGGATGTTTTATAAATAGAGACATTGATGGCAATCCACGACTAAACTTTAAAATAAATGAGATAACTTCATTTTCCCTACATTTTTCTCTAATTTGTAGAGTAAAATACCATTATCAACTGCATATATGGAGCATAAATATATCTTTTTTGATCGATACGCAAGAGTATGTTCTACATACGAACAATTTTAACAACGAGGCGGGCTTCTAGCAGAAGTTGGTCATACAAGGTTATCAACAATCTCGTGCCTAGGTGGAGTAAGCATTCCCTGTGGACATGTCACACCCGTGAGCTCTATGATCCGGTAATATTAATGGAATATATCGTATAAAAACGAAAGCTTACAATTGGTATAAAACAGTCGGCCAGATTACGATACAAAGAGCCCCAGTGGTTAGAGCGTCTGCTGTAGGTTCGCGAAGTAAGGAGTTGATCCTTACGTCGCAGGTTCGAATCCCACTGTGGGACGTGGAGACCGGCCCTTCGGTTGAGACCGTATAAACCGAGGTCCCGTGTTGCAGGAGGTGCTGGCACGAAAACGTCTCCTCACTGCCCAATGGCATTGAGTGCCGATCATAGGACAAAATTTGCAGCTCTCCACCGGCAAGTGGTGGGGTCTCCATAGACTACACCGATGAAGGGCTTCAAATTATGGCCTTTGGTCGGCACTCAGGGCCATGAGCGGTGAGGGGTCTTTATTGTGCCAAGACCTCCGTGACACGGAACCTCGGTTTTTAAGGTGAAGGATATGGAGATAACGAACAGTATTCAATATCAAAGTCCATGAAACAATACAAAATAGGAGCAGAGCAAACACAGACCTCTTAACATCAGAAGTGGGATCAGGTGCCATTGAGGAATGAGCATCCCCTGCTGACCAGCCACACCCGCGGTGTGCTCTTTGTCTTGATCGGGAAATAACGGGAAAATGCGTCGTCGATTCAGTGTATAAATAATGGACTAACAATTAGCAATGCCAACCCCTGGTGACTGAACATACAGAACCAACCCCTGGTGACTGAACATATAAAACCAACCCCTGGTGACTGAACATACAGAACCAACCCCTGTTGACTGAACATATAGTACCAACCTCAGGTGACTGAACATACAGAAGCAACTACTAAAAAGCATATTAAATTGTGCCCGCTGACAATAAGTTTGATTCAATCTGTTCAATCAGCTGATGTTAGCTCTGTACGTTCAGTCAGCTGCGATTGGTTTTGTATGTTCTATCAGATGAGATTGGTTTTGTATGTTCCGTCAGTTGAGATTGGTTCTGTATGTTCAGTCAGCTGATGTTAGTTCTGTATGTTCTGTCAGATGATGTTAGTTCTGTACGTTCAGTCAGCTGATGTTAGTTCTGTATGTTCAGTCAGATGATGTTAGTTCTGTATGTTCCGTCAGATGAGATTGCTTCTGTATGTTCCATCAGATGAGATTGGTTCTGTATGTTCCGTCAGATAGGATTGGTTTTGTATGTTCCGTCAGATGAGATGGTTCTGTATGTTCCGTCAGATGAAATAGGTTCTGTATGTTCCGTCAAATGAGATTGGTTTTGTATGTTCCATCAGATGAGATTGGTTTTGTATGTTCCGCCAAATGAGATTGGTTCTGTATGTTCAGTCAGCTTATGTTAGTTCTGTATGTTCAGTCAGCTGATGTTAGTTCTGTATGTTCCGTCAGATGAGATTGGTTCTGTATGTTCCGTCAGATAAGATTGGTTTTGTATGTTCCATCAGATGAGATTGGTTTTGTCTGTTCAGTCAGCTGATGTTAGTTCTGTATGTTCCGTCAGATGATATTGGTTTTGTATGTTCCGTCAGATGGGATTGGTTCTGTATGTTCCGTCAGATGAAATTGGTTCTGTATGTTCCGTCAGATGAGATTGGTTTTGTATGTTCCATCAGATGAGATTGGTTTTGTATGTTCCGTCAAATGAGATTGGTTCTGTATGTTCAGTCAACTTATGTAAGTTCTGTATGTTCCGTCAGATGAGATTGGTTCTGTATGTTCAGTCAGCTTATAATAGTTCTGTATGTTCAGTCAACTGATGTTAGTTCTGTATGTTCCGTCAGATGAGATTGGTTTTGTATGTTCAGTCAGCTGATGTTAGTTCTGTATGTTCCGTCAGATGAGAATGGTTTTGTATGTTCCGTCAGATGAGATTGGTTTTGTATGTTAAGTCAGCTGATGTTAGTTCTGTATGTTCCGTCAGATGAGAATGGTTTTGTATGTTCCGTCAGATGAGATTGGTTTTGTATGTTCTGTCGGACGAGATTGGTTCTGTATGTTCTGTCAGATGAGATTGGTTTTGTATTTTCTGTCAGATGAGATTGGTTCTGTATGTTCAGTCAGCTGATGTTAGCTCTGTATGTTCCGTCAGATGAGATTGGTTTTGTCTGTTCAGTCAGCTGATGTTAGTTTTGTATTGGTTCTGTATGTTCAGTCAGATGATGTTAGTTCTGTATGTTCCGTCAGATGAGATTGGTTCTGTATGTTCCTTCAGATGAGATTGGTTTTGTATGTTCCATCAGATGAGATTGGTTCTGTATGTTCTGTCAGATGAGATTGGTTTTGTGTGTTCCATCAGATGAGATTGGTTTTGTATGTTCTATCAGATGAGATTGGTTTTATATGTTCCGTCAGATGAGATTGGTTTTCTATGTTCAGTCAGCTGATGTTAGTTCTGTATGTTCCGTCAGATGAGATTGGTTTTGTATGTTCCGTCACAGGAGATTGGTTCTGTATGTTCCGTCAGATGAGATTGGTTCTGTATGTTCCGTCAGATGAGATTGGTTCTGTATGTTCCGTCAAATGAGATTGATTTTGTATTGGTTCTGTAAGTTCAGTCAGCTGATGTTAGTTCTGTATGTTCAGTCAGCTGATGTTTGTTCTGTATATTCCGTCAGAGTAGATTGGTTCTGTATGTTCCGCAGATGAGATTGGTTCTGTATGTTCCGTCAGATGAGATTGGTTTTCTATGTTCAGTCAGCTGATGTTAGTTCTGTATGTTCAGTCAGCTGATGTTAGTTCTGTATGTTCCGTCAGATGAGATTGGTTTTCTATGTTCAGTCAGCTGATGTTAGTTCTGTATGTTCCGTCAGATGAGATATACTCCGCATGTTTAGTTAGCGGAGATAATTTACACTTGATTTGAGACACAAGCGTGTTTGTTCTTGTACCTCTATTAATAAAGAGCAGGCGCTCCTTGCTTATATTTTTCAAAAGGAAATGTTTTAGAAGTACCAGTCCAATTGGTAAAAATTCCTATTTTTGGCGTATCAGAGATAATAATTAGCACTAAATACAGACGTTAAAGTGTATTTCTCGATAACACTATATCTTATGACAAATCTAGATTATTAATCAAGCTACGAAGCACAAGCAAATGGCCAAGTTCTTCGGTAGAATTAACGAATTCCGTGCAAAGGAAAATTCTTATTTTCTCCTGCTTTATAGATTGTATCAATTGCACTTTTCATAATCTAGGCGTCATTTTAAAGTTTTTGAAGAGGAGGCACAAACTTTAACCTGGTGAATTATTAAAGTGTGTTTTATGTCTGAGAAGACTTTGGAGATGGTACTTTTAAATATGCTATCCTATAGGAAAACGCTCGTGCTGGTATTAGACATTTCCTGAAATAAGCGCCACGAGCTCGGACTCGTACTCTGTACTTCGATATATAAGGGGCCGTATAAAAAGTTTTTAAAAAGGGTTATAAAGCTATGTTCTGAGTCTGGCGTATCTGAACTAAAAAAGTAAAACCCAAGATTACACAAAGATTAAGATAATATTTGCTATCTAAATTCAAAATAAAATCACCGATTTTGAACCCAAATATCATCCCCATATTTCTATACATGTAGGTTAAATTGATTTTAAACTGTTTCGGAACTTAATCGGCTATTGTTTTAATCTCGGATTTCTATGTAACGCGATTGATTTAAATAAAATTATTGTGTTATTTACAAGAAAGTTCTATCTTTATATAAAGTAACAAAACAAAGAAAAAGATCATTTAAATTTGAGTTAGTCTGAACATATAAAAAATACGCCATATAATATATAAATTTATGACTTTAAATACCGCATAGTACGTTGCTTTATCTAGGAAACAGTGTTTTTGTTGTTTGTAAGTAAATCAAATTTTTACACGCCCCCTAAAAATTTTGAAACAACTGTCAGAGTCAATGTGCGAGTACGGTCTCGAGATCGCGAAATCTGGAAATGTCTAATATTGACTCACGAGAAGACGAGTGAGTAAGTTGACATCAAGAAGAGTGTCAGGCAGCGCTTCCGGTACATATTAACTGCAAGGTTCTCGATCACAATGACATCTATAAACACGTGCTGTTTGACATCCTTTATAGTACATGTATTGATTTTTCTCGATTAAGTGTCAGATGGAAAACTTCTGACATAAACCATATGGGTACTATCTCGTCCTGTTTCATTTTCATCGAAAATATTAAAGTAGCCTTGACAGATTTCAGTCTTGTACTAAGAAGAAATACAACATGTAGTTTTATAACATGAGTATGTAGGGCTGTGCAATATTACCGATATATCGGTATATTGCGGTATTATCCACCACGATAATATATCGCGATATGAAAATCAGATACCGGTATTTCACGATATCTATAAAAATATATAAAAACCTCCTTTTTTGTAGAAACTGCTGAAATAATACTTGTAACTTATCAAGGCCTTTTCAATCTAGCAAAAAAATACTTCGTCAGCTTTCAGAGGCAGACAGAGAGAAAAGAGAGAGAGGGGGAAGCTTTTCATTCACTGTCGCAATTTTACTATCATTCCAATAACAGCGTGTCACTTTGGTTGCTCGACCGTGGTAAAAATTTTACAAATTGATTACCATATCATTCATCGATTGGATGTTTGATTTGAATGAAATCAATACTACTTTGCATATAAAAAACAGAGTCCAACAGTACCCTAATAATACTGACCAATCGTATTGAATGATTGTTTTCCAGCGCGGCATTTATAGACACCGGCAACACATGGTCAGTCTAAGCCCGTTTACTGTATCCCAAAAAGCACGTGTCATATTCGTTGTGATTTGAACGAATGGAGTTAATTTTGATACGTATGAGAATATATAAACGCATGATATAAGTAAGGTTGTACTTTGAAACTATTATGATATATATATTATGATGTATATGGAGATCAATTCCATCATTATAAAGATAAAACCTTGCTTTGCCTGTCCACATGTGATTATTGTTTACTGCATTCTCTTGAACAATCATTCAATACGATTGGTCAGTATTGTAAGTGGTATTGCTGGGTTCTGTTATTCATATGCAAAGTAACATTGCTTTCATTGAAATCAAACATTCAATCGATGAGTAATATGGTAATCAACATGTGAAACTTGACCACGCTCGAATAAGCAAAGTGACACGCTGTTATTGGAATGATAGTAAATATCTTACTTTAAAATAAAATTGATAATTAATAAAAAGACTTTTAAATAAAATTATTAAGAAAGAAAATATATAAAACATTTCTACAGAGTGTATACCATGTGTATTGAGGTTCTCAAAATCTCATGGAATCTTTTTTTACCTGGTTTTTGATAGAAAGTTATTATTATGTGTGCGATTAATGTCTTATCCCCCGCCCCCTTTAAAATTTATAGATAAATTCAAATAGTCTTTGAACTTGACAGCATTTTAAACTTTCTGCACAAATCTATTAATGATAATTAATCTACAATATATTGCAATATTCAACCTTAAATATTGCAATATATCGCAATATGGTTTTCACTCGCAATACCCTTTTCTATGAGTATGTTCTACTAACATGAAGACTCTTGTCTTGCTTCAAATTCAAACACATAATTATATACATCTAAGCAACCTTGGCAGAACTCAGTCGATTGTTGTTATTTCTCCAGCGTTTTTCGTTATACCCACCTTCTTTATCGCCAAAATATGGCTGAAATATTGCCGACTTGGCTTTAAACAATAACAATAAAACTCCATTCTCTTTCCAAAGAAGAATCAGACATAAACTTAGCCAGACGATAATTACTTTGAAAGTGGGTGCAATTTTTGTTCATTTTCTACTAGATGAAATTGAATCTGGTTGTTCGATGACAATAAACTCTTACTGTGTAATCATCACGTCAGCGTTTGGTAATTCGGAACATGATTAATGATATCATCTCGGAGAATTATTAATCACATGGGAACTATACTCTATTATGTGGAGAAATAGAATAACCCATACCAACAATATATCAAACGTTGCAACACTGTGCAGTGTCGCGCTGTGTCATTATTTATTAAACATGTTAAACAATAGTTCCCATTTACCTAATATTATCACACAAGCAATACATAAAACTTGAAAGATGCAATATAGAATCAAAATATATTCTTCTAATAACTGATACAGTGTATTGGATATCCTCGTTCCATTGTCGTGCGAAGCCACATGGTGGGTAGATTGTCTTTGCGTTATGTTGTCGCCGACTGTTATGAAAAATTCTTAAGTTTTGAAGTTCCTGTCTCTACATTCGGCAAATAATCACCGGAACTGACGCATGATACATGACATAGGAACTAACTCCCCCTAATAAAGTCCGACGCACCGTCCCCAGACCACGTGACCCCATCACTATCATTGAGGCGCTCTCGCTCTTGCATACTTCAAGAATCCCTGGGCCTGGATCCCCGTTGATTCTGATAAACTTTCCATCGATCTACAAACATTAGTGTGAGAAAATCAAAAAAACTTATTCAATACTGAAAGACAACATAAATTTATGAATTAAATTTAAATGAATGAAAAAAAATTCTGAAGTTCTATTTTGATTTGTTCTACCATGAATATGACCGGGGATTTGAGCGTTTTGTCCGTCTTCCTTTAATACTAATATACTAAACATTATTAAAGTTTCTGGTCCCAATATCTTGTCCTAAACTTATATAACATTTATTAGAAACTGGTGCTTTCTCATATTTACAAAACCTGAAGGGAAAACATTTACTAACATTTCCAATTCTGTGTTTTCTACAATAAAAGTTTAAGTTTACAAATTATGTTTAAAGTCTAAAACTGATTAATGATGCAGGAATCATTTATTGTTAAAAATGTCTGTCTAAAGAACATGAACACATGTGAATTCTAAATATAAAGGTGATTTGTGAACGGTTACATGTACATTTGATGATGACGTAGAATAAGCAATTCGATATACTGAATCATCTGTATGAAAACAGCATTCAAGTTCAAAAAGTCCAATCAAACAATAAAAATCAGGAGCACAGAGGGACCTCTAAAAACATCATAGGTTGGATCAGGTGTCATCCACTCATCCACGCCTAGGTTTTACTTTGGTGTGAATATCTTGTTGTTGAAGTAATATTGACTCAAATAAACTATGTAACTGTAATATATAAAGGCACAAAGCTCAAATTTACCTTATTCTTTAAAACTTTGGAATCGAAACTTGCTGCGATTTTCTTGACGGAAGCTTCCTCAGTCTCAAGGAAATTGGTAATTAAGGATTTATCACTGGATAAAAGTGTCAAAGCTACAATAAATAAAACAATAATGAATAAACCTTGAACACCAATATTATCGAAGTAATTAGGCAGTACCATCCACTCATTCATCGAGATCTCGAAATCTAAGTCCCGTCGAATTCAGCGATATTTGAAGGTTTTACTGTGTTTCAATACAATATTTGGTTGAAAATGCTTTCTTAGAGTATTGTGTTTAGGAAGAGAGGGCATTTTCTCCAGATGTTTAAATCATTTTCCAAAAGCTGCTACCAGACCTGTAAAACCAAAATACCCGCTCCTGTTTTAGAGGAGTCTATCGCTTTTTTAAAAGAATTCATTCCATACCCTTTTTGTTGCAGAATTTTGAGTTTTCATGGTACAAAAATGTTATTGTCTTTGTTATAACCCCCCCCTCCGATTCGTTGATTTCAAGTTTCTTTTTTCTGATTACCACTCTCTTATTTGTAAAATAATGTTATCTTTATTGATACTTTATTGAGAACATTCTGTACTTTGATTAACAGTATGGCTTTGTAATGAAACTGTTCGAGGCATATGGTTTTTATGTGTTAGTGTAATTCTTCCCAACTCCATGGCCTTTTCATGTTTAAGCTTTGAATTGAAATTCCGTCTCTGTGTGTACTTTTAAAGTTAAATGAACTTTGTCACTTTATGAATGAAATTCGGATATTCCTAGGAATAAATTTTGTTAATTGTACAAATACTTCCTTACAGCACGCAATCATGTTACAGCAATCGTGTAAGGCGTCTAATGTATACGTATTAATAAAATTCATAATGATTTATAACGAAAGATTCAAAAGATCCTTCCTCTTTACTGTACGCATAATATTCCGATAACTTCACGAGATGTATTTTTTATGTTTAACAGTGATTTTCCTTTTACGTTTCTTCTTAAAAAGCATTCCCTCCTGACTGCAATGTACATGTAGGTTATATTTACAAGGTAAACATTCTTGTGTAGCTACTCTCAAAAGTGAAAAAAAGGGATTTGTACACAAGGCCAGGGGGTCAGACACGTATTCGTATTATTTCTTATTTCACCAAAATATTTCCTCTCTTTATTTGTCCTAGCTGAAAGAAGAGCGACCTTGGTGGGAACAATTAAGTGAATTAACTAATCATACGAGCACATGTATCTTCATAGAAAGTAAACAGAACATAACATATATATAAATATCTAATGCTAAATTTTACTTTAGGATGTATGCAACATCAAAATTTTATTTAAAGCAAGCCATGACTTCGGCATCAAAAGATCGATATTCATTCTAAATTATTAAACAAACGTTTTCCTTTTTGTGAGAAAATGGGGGGGGGGGGG
>PRKT01000006.1:3251661-3282729 GCA_003671525.1 Saccostrea glomerata | reverse complement strand
GGGGGGGGGGGGTAGTAACAGATAAGGCATTTTGAAAAAAAAAATAAAAACAAACATTAGACAGTTTCCTCAATAAAAGACATATAAGAAAACCAAACTCTAGAAAAATGGTATTTGTTCTTTACAAATTGCAAACTGACCTTGAGACATGTTAAAGACAGAGTTATTCTGAATGTCAACTTCTATAATAATTTTACATCTTTAACAAAGTTTATAAACACTTCTTTGAGAACCTATAAAAGGATTTGTTTTTGACTCAGTATTATACAGACTGAATTTTACAACCAGGGAAGCTCTTAATGGAAATTTATCCTTTACTTTGGGGCTTCAGAATCAATTTTTACATCATGGGATTTGACTATAAACCAAAATCAATGAAGAAACAAGGAGAATGTATCACCATCAGATAGAACCAAGCAGCCTGGCAGAAAAAGGACGGCCTGAGGGAAATAAGCCAAAGCTGGCGAGAGAGAGACCAAAAGGATAAAGTCAGTAGACCCATAGATCAACAACATGACACAAGATACTCAACAGACACTGAACTAGCTTAATGTAACACATTATGAATGACATGAATTTTGATTTAGCTTCTTTAAAAAAAAATCCATTTAAAAGAATGATGCACAGTGAAAATAAAATATTGTTTTGAAGGAGAAAGTTCATCAGCATGACCTATAATGGTGTGTTCTGTAGAACTTGTGTGAATACTTGTTGCATTATGTACACGATCACGCACATGCAGTTTGTTATGAAAATGACTTACGCTGACTTTGAAGCTTGCTGTAGTCTGCACAATGAACGCCTATAACCATATCCCCGGCCTTGTGAACGTTTTCTAGGTACCCTGAAAAAAAATGATGACACTATTTATATTCATTTAAGCTTAATTACTTGTGTTGATATTAAATTTTACATATAGAAGCTAAACACCTGACGGGGTAAATCACTGAATTCACTTTTGCCATAGCTTTTTGAAGGAAATTTAACATGATCTGATGAGTGTCATGACCATGACTGAAATCATATGACAACACGACAACACAATCTCTAATATGCTTCACACAGTGTACTTATTTAAAAGAACTTTTGTAAGAAAAGAAAACTTACAATTCAAGGCATAGTCCGCATTGTCACTGCCGTCTATAGCCACGATAACTACCCTCTTTGTGGATGTCATGTTTCCGGAATTTCCTCGGTTACGACGTGGCCCTTACTCCATCAATCAGTAGACTGATTATTTGGTGAATTATCGCTCTCGGTGGATAAAAACACAACACACTTAGGGGAAAACAGAATGCTGCGTATCTGTCAACAAACAAATGCCTTCGATTTAACTTTCCTGAAAGATAATGGCGCAAACAATTATAAAAGGTAAAGGGAAACAATATATATATCTACCGTCTACGTTCCGTATCGATCGCTCTCCACATGCGAAAAACCGGGTCATCGCAGGTAAACAGCTGACTTCGTAAACAAACCGGAATATTCAAAAAATAAAATGCGTCATAATTTTATTTAACCGGGATTATTTACACATATACAATGATATGTGTTATCATCACACAGACCACAACACATTTTTATTCTGTTCTATAAAGTTTATTATTTAATTTCCATATTGCACCCTGCAAAATGGTAAAACAATTAACATTGAGGAAGTTGTTTGTTATCGGTCAAACCGTGGGCAAAATAGCACATGTACTCTGATATCTATGTAGACGTGGTGCACTTGTTTACAAGTACTCTCCATCAAAAGCACTGACACAAGTATATATTTGCATATCCACTGCTCTCTCCCACTATGAACATGTGGTCCCCAATTGCGTTTATAGGCCGATAGATGCAATCGCTTCTGCTATGAGAACAATTGCTCTATCAAATACCTGCAGAACAATCTCTTCTACACTTACATACCGTGTTGAGAAGTATATATATGAAACTTTTCGTTAAAGGAATAAAAATAAGTTTTTAATAATATTCTCTGAGAAAAAAGAAATTTAGAATAATTAGAATTGCTGATTTAATTCTTTAAAAATTTGATTTTGGTCAATGTATCTAATTGTATAATAAAACTTTTTAAAAATTGTAGAAAACTGCCATATTTTTATTTTTTGTATCATGCATATTTGTTCAAAGAACGATAACTCTTCACACTTGGGTAATAACATTCAGAAAACTAGTTATAACTAGTATATCGACTTCAAGAATAATTTCAGCTATTAAAAATAAATAGAAGTACTAAAAAAAAATAGAAAAGAATTCTGGAGTAATAATCATTATAAAAGCATTATCATTTTTCATAATAGTGTTAAATCGTTGATTTTTGTTAGAGGGGTTTCAATAACGTTGATCGATGACGTCACAACTGTATCAAAACAAAAATTAAGAGAATGTGTTGACTGCGCTGCTTGTATCCAGATAACTGTGTTTGAGAGGGAAATACTTTATAATAGTATGTGATTTATTAGGTAAAAGTATCATTGATCAGGTGTACTGATTTTAAAGCCGTATGTTTTTCATTACTGAAGACAAGAAGCCGCGTCCTTATGTAAGTCAGGATTTCCTCTGATATTTTTTAATAAATCAAAGAATGCAAATATAAGTAATAAACAACGATTATTCAGTGAACATGGCATTATGAATAGCAATAGCTCTGTTGGCATATTTTCCATGATGCGCTAGCGTGCATCATGGAATATGCCAACAGAGCAATTGCTATTCATAACGCCATGTTCACTAAATAACGTTGTTTATTTCTTAAATAACCACAACAGAGGAAGTATATCAGCAAACTGATGGACGACTAAGTATTCTTGTTTATAGTTTCTTTTAAATTCTTATCATGATATTCACATAAACTTAGCTAGCCGTGATCTAGCGAATTACACGTCATGTGTGCCAAAAGTGAAGATAATTTTATTTTTTCTCTATATATTTCATTGAAAACAACATTTTTTAAAATCATTGGCAAATGGTCAATTTTTGTCAAATTTCATTATTTAATTCAGTACTTATACCAGAAAATGTGTAGTTTTCTTTCTTTAAAAGATCATTAGATATTTAGTTTTTGCTAAAAGATAGTTCATCAATTGACATCAGTTCTAAAATTCAAGATCAACGTTGACTATATAATTCATTGTGAGTATGTGACTTAAAAATTCATGTCGCAGTAAAATTACAATATTTTTAAAATGTCAATGCCGATCAGATAAAAACTATTGTTTATATCAACTACAACAATTTATTGGATTACCAAGAAATTTGTAATAAAATCTGTCAAGAAATGTTGTCATACCAGTTATTTTAAAAAATGTTGTTTTCAATGAAATATATAGAGAAAAAATAAAATTATCTTCACTTTTGGCACACGACTGTACATGCATTATAATCATAAATTGTAGCTACTGATGACGCCTGAAATCCAATTGATATTTCATTGCAAACGTCCGTACGTAGCCACTATATACATTTATAGTAATTAATTTAATGACCAGTGGATATTTCATAGCACACGGCCGTAGCAAATAGTAACTGAATGACCAAGGGGTATTTCATTGCAAAAGTCCGTAGCTTCTAGTGCATGTGTAATTAAATGACCAGTAGATATGTCATATTACAAACGTCCGTAGCTACTATATAGGAATTAGATGGCCAGTAAATATTTCATTGAAAACATTCGTAGCCACTACTTATCTTAAAAATAACCAGTTAAATATGTTGTTGCAAAAGTCTGTAACCAGTAGTAATAAAATAACCATTGGATTTGTCATTTGAGGGAAACTCCGTAGCTACTTATTATAAACTACCAGTAATTAAATGACCAGTTATTATGTCATTGCAAACGTCCGTAGCTACTTGTATAAAATTAAATGACCAGTTGATATGTCATTGCAAACGTCCGTATCTACTTGTATAAAACTAAATGACCAGTTGTTATGTCATTGCAAACGTCCGTAGCTACTTATACAAAATTAAATGACCAGTAGATATGTCATTGCAAACGTCCGTAGGTATTAGTATTAAATTAATTGACCAGTTGATATGTCATTGCAAACGTCCGTAGCTACTAGTATTAAATGACAAGTGGATATTTCATTGCAAACGTCCATAGTAACTTGTAATTTTAAAAATGAATAGTAGATTCGTCATTTAAAGGCAAATGTCATTACAAACGTCCGTAGCTACTAGTATTAAATGACTAGTAGCTACGTCATTGCAAACGTCCGTAGCCACAACTTTATTAAATGTCCAGTGGATATTTCATTGCAAACAGCTGTAGCAAATAGTAATTAAATGACTAGTGGATATTTCACTGCTGTAGGTATTAGTAATTAAATTATCAGTAGATATTTAATTGCAAACGTCCGTAGCCACTTCTTATCTTAAAAATGACCAGTTAATTTGTTATTGCAAAAGTCCGTAGCCAGTACATAAATATTGCATGTAGTTGAGTGTTACATTGAAAATTTTCACCCCAAGAAAACCATTGTCAACCGAGGCGTCGCTGCGGTTGACAATGGTTTTCGAAGGGTGTTTTTTTAACAATTGTTTTTCGACCAATCAGGTTCAACTTATTTACATGAAAGTATAATATATGTAAATATATAACCAGTGGATATATCATTGCAAACGTCCGTAGCTACTGATATTAAATTAAATGACCAGTGAATATTTCATTGCAAACGTCCATAGATACTAGTTATTAAATAAATGAATAGTAGATTCGTCATTTAAAAGAAAATATCCGTAGCTTTCAGTAATTAAATGTCCAGTGGATATTTCATTGCAAACGTCCGTAGCTACTTGTATAAAATTAAATGACCAGTTGAAATGTCATTGCAAACGTCCGTAACTACTTGTATAAAATTAAATGACCAGTTTATATGTCATTGCAAACGTCCATAGATACTAGTAATAAAATGAATAGTAGATTCGTAATTTAAAGGAAAATGTCCGTAGCTACCAGTATTTAAATGACCAGTGGATATGTCATTGCAAACGTCCATATCTACTTGTATAAAATCAATTGACCAGTTGAGTTGTCATTGCAAACTTCCATAGCTACTTGTATAAAATTAAATGGCCGGTTGATATGTCGTTGCAAACGTCCGTAGCTATGCTAGTATTAAATTAAATGACCAGTTGATATGCAATTGCAAACGTCCGTAGACAATAGTTATTAAATGACCAGTTAATATGTCATAGGAAACGTCCGTAGCTACTAGTAATTAAATGACAAGTGGATTTGTCATTGCAAACGTCCATAGCTACTATTAATTTAATGGCTAGTAAATATATCATTGCAAACGCCCGTAGCTTTTTATAATTATTAGTAAATGATCAGTGGAATTTCATTGCAAACGTCCGTAGTTACTCATATAGATCTCATTAAATGATCAGTGGATATTTCATTGCAAACGTCCGTAGCTTTTTATAATGAAACGATCATTGGATATTTCATTGCAGATGTATATTGTGACCTGTTCGTTTTCATTTTTCCAAGAATTGAGTTTTGATATGGCGTTCTACCTATGATCACCCCATGGAAATAAAATGTAAAGACTGTCTACCGGGCAGATAAGCAAGTTCCACAGCATGATGGGTGAATAGATTTTACTTTGTGTAAAGAATGAGAGATTCCAAGGCGTTTTGTACCTGACTTGTACATACAGTTTTTTTGTGAAAGTCATAAAAGAATACGTAAGGATCACACAGTTAGTTATATCTGTAGATATACGGAGAAACAACGCACATTTTTGTGCGCAATAAATATCATATATAGATTTTTTTTTCTATGGATGGCACTGTAGCTCTCTGGTCGTCCATCCTAATTTTTTCAGACTAGTTAGCTACAGATCTACAGCTAAGGAAAGAATAGCTTCGTTTTTGAAACATCAAACAAAGTCCTAGCTTTGGGAGAAAATATATATGTATATTTTATACCTTTATAATTTCAATATATAAAAACAATCATCAGTAAAAAAAATATATAGTGTATACTTTCAAAACAAGTAATTTTGGCATTGGAACAGGTAAAAGAAATAGATATGAAAGCATTGTATAGGTTTGTTACCCTAATGTTTTGACACATTGCCATTTGATTATATATATATATTATTTTTCCTGCGTGATGTTTTAGAAAAAACTTCAACAATTTCTATCAGTGGTTTTTATCTCCAAAAATTCCCATGCTCTCCTTTCCACCATTTATTGTCTTGGATACACACATTCACATTTTCTCTTCTATGAAAATTCATATTTAAAGTAGTGGATTTCTTTCAGTCTTTTTTCATTCTTTTTGGCGACACACCATCACCGGAACTGGAGAGTGATGTAGAATGTACTCACTAACACTACCGAGCAACTTCCGCCGGATGGTACCCAGACCACGTGTCCCTGTAACAATCATGGCCGCCTTCTCCTCTTCTGCCACCTTCACTATACCAGGTCCCGGTTCTCCGTTGACTCGAACAATTTTACCTTCTATCTACAAAGAAGACGTAACGAACAGTGATTATTCTCAGAAATCAATAGTTTTCTAACGTTACGATACAAATCGAAAACCAGACAAAAAAGTGAGAACAAGTGTCTGATAGAAATATGGAACTAATAGGTGTCGACCAACAGCAACGATTATAATAAAAAGCAATGATCGACATCAACAAACTACAAAGAAAGAGAACTCGCAGAGTACCTCCATTTTTACTGTTCAAACTAGTTATAGATACATATACTATATAAATTCTCCCCCAGATTCCGTACTTCATCACCGCCACACGGCCCGTCTGATTCTCATATCCATACGCACCATTCTCCAAACGTAGCTTCAACGCTGAAAGAAGCAGTTCAAGCATGCCATTCTCAGAATTTGATCAATATTCTGGTTCCTCCAAATCAGAGAACATAATTTTTCATATATTAAAATTTTTTGGATGTTCGAAAGCAACGAAATTCATCATTTGGCTTTTATTTTCATTCAAAATGGTACGTACTTTTATTAAGGGTCCCATTGTAACAAGACACAGCTGCATATCCAAGGTAGTTTTCTCTCTGACAACTTCTCAGTTCATCGTATTTACAATCCAAAATGCTGCTTTCGTTTCCATGACATGTTATATTTGGCCTGGAGTATCTGCCGTAGAATGTTCCAAATGTTCCCTTCGGAAGATTTCGTCCGTATTGGAATCCTAACTCCCGACAGATGACTCTGGCGTCATTGTCTGTGAATCCCTCACCACAAAGAACTGACCAATATTGGTCCATTATCTGAACCACGCCATGAGAGTGGTCACCGCGAGATAATCGGACTAGAAAAGAGAATTTCTGAATCAAGGACAGTTTGCTGAAAATATCTGTATAAATATAGACAAAGAAATGAGCTTAAACACTAATTTATCCTGCAAGTTGCATTTAAATGATAGATACTTATAACTTGTATTTTCCTTACCGTCTTTATAACATATTACGGAGGCGTCCTTTGTATGATTGCTGCACTCGGACTTGGCGTACGTCATCCAGCCGTCGTTCCGACATTGGAATATGGAGGACTCGTAGCCGTAACAGCTCAGCCCGTTCATCATGATAGGACCGCTGCCTTTGCCGTAATACGAGTTGGAGATGGGCTCCCCATCTGCATAGCCTTTGGACTTACAGAGCACTCTGGCGTCACTGGAGGACCAGGAATCGTCACAGACCGTGCCCGTGACGCCATCATAGGTGATCTGAACACGGCCGTAATAGGAACCACCATCTACCAGCGTCGCATTTATACCTGTAGAAAAAAGGAAAGTTAGATTTTTATAAATTATATGGCGTATACTAGTATTTGTAATTTGTTATTATTTGTTAAAATATCTGATGTTTGTATACTAGGACAGTCCTTACTTTTTCGGAAACAAAGGGCATAAGCCGGTCTACACGAGTGCACAGGATGGCCCCAGGAGTCGGGATCTTTCACACACTGCTCCAGTGACGTTTCGTTTCCTGTACAATTCAGTTTAGTTATCCAGATCGGCCGCAGTGTCTCGTTAACTGTTCCGTAAGCTACTCCGCCAAGGAAACCCATCTGGCGACAGGAAACATTGGCTGCTGCATCGTCCCAGTCCGTTGACCCGCAAACTTGACCCCACACGCCGTGCCTGCGCACACTTATTTCTCCCCACACCGTATTGACTGAATTATTATTTGTTTTGACAAATCTGATGTCAAAAGCTGTCAAGATGAGAAAAAAGAATAAAATATTTTACTCCACATTAGAGTGAACAATAAAGATGCAATTTTAAATTAAAGGGCAAATTGTCTTACTTTCATTCATAGGACCATTAAAGCAGATTGCTGATGCTCGCTTCATGTTGCTGCATCTCTCCGTTTTGTTCTCGTGCTTACATTTCAGAAGAGAGGGTTCGTTACCGTTACAATGAAAATTGCTGAAAAACAAAATCACTTTATTTAAAAAAACTATAATGATAATAAAAATGTATCTTTACTGATAAGCAGACATGGTTCATAGTTCATTTAAACAAACATCTTTAATTTTTTTTTTGCATACGATTTGAAGGCGCTATGGGTAAGGTACAACCTGAATGCAACTTTAGGCATGGAGTCATGTATGGAGACCTTGCCGAGTTTAGAGCTTGTGAGAGCCGTGCCATTATTGAAGTTTTGTTCCCGACACACAACAAGCGCGTCCTCCTTATCCCACTCGTCATCACAAACCTGGACCCAGCCAGCATCCGTCCGAATTTCCACTGTCCCCAAATTTGTTACTCCCCTGGATTTCAATCGAACTGCAATAAATCTATTAAATATTAGTCAAAAATTCTTAAAAGATGTGAGTTAAAAATACGCAAAACGAAGTAATCAGTAGTGTACGTACAAACAAAACAATTTACGTGATTTTCGTCTTAATATGTGCCTGCATAAATTGAAAAAAATTGTTCTAAATAGACAAGGAATGTGTGTAAATGAATAACAAGTGCCAAATTGAATTAAATTTTTATAAAGAAAATGATTCTTCTTATTAAAAAAAATAATTGAGAAGAAATTCTACGCGCAAGAGTCTCAAAAAATTGCCGATATTTTTATTGCACACCTAAACTGAGTTGCGCCTTGCAAAAGACTTTCAGTACTTTGATCTAAAATATGAAAAAAGGACACATGAACATACATGTATAATTGTATATAAAATCTGTCTTAAGGTAAGGTACAGCTGGACTAGCTGGATTTACTTTAATAAGACAACCCAGCATAGTCGTAACAAATTGAATGTATCGTAGTGTAAGTAACCTCAACAACACTCTTATAATGTAAACGGGTAAAAACTAAACTCATTAAGTTGTTATAACAGGACACTCCAGTTATTATACTCAACAATTGAGTATCATGCTTGACAAGAAACTTGTGTGATTTCTTCAAAAAGAACAAGCTGTATGAAAGTGAGGAACTCACCTGAGTTGTTATAACAGGACACCCCTGTATTGTAGTGAAAGAACTCACCTGAGTTGTTATAACAGGATACCACTGTATGATAGTGAGGGAACTCACCTGAGTTGTTATAACAGGACACACCTGTATGGTAGTGAGGTCCCCCCCCCCCCAAAAAAAAAAAATACTTTGTACAGTTCCTTCCGTGTTCAAGTCCCTGTCAGGGCGCGGGTTGGGGTGGGGGTTGCTTGAACCTAAGTACAATTAAACTATAAACCTTTATCTTTGATTCTTTTGTGGATATGTTTAAATTGTACCTATCTTAATAATAATAATAATTTGTACATGTACCTATCTTTAAATCAATTGAAACTGTGGACATAAAACCATTTTTTTCGCGTTGATTACACCTTAACATTTTCGCTTCAAATTTGCTAGTTTACTATGATAGTTAACTATAGAAAAAAAGCTGTGATAAAATATGAACGTACATATGAATTTGAAAATATAAGAATCTGAAGTTCATATTAAAATACTTTTTTATAGTAAAACTTTGATTTATCATTGTAAAACCTTTGATACTATCGTTTTTAATCATGTGCAAAACTTTCTACACACAATTTTATGTATGGTTCTTAAGCTTAAGCCCAAGGGGACGGATTTTTATAAGAAATACCTATATCAAAAGGGCTTAAATGCAAACTTTTAAGTTTAATCAAGTTTAAACATCAAAGCTTTAAATGATTCAGTGTATATATGAAAGAAAACAAACGCATACAACAGGGATAAATCTTTGCAAAGAAATACACAGTTTTTATTTATCCAATACAAGTATCTTATCGTAAATACATTGTGGACCTTTGTTTTTATACAGCCATAGAAATTACAGACAAATAAATGTGCCTCTAATTCAAAAAAATTCAAATATTGATGAATAATTGAGCATTCAAGACAGATCTAAAATATTTGCATCTTATCATAAATACATTGTGGCCCTTTATAGCCGCAAATATAATAACGATGAATTAAACACTCTAGACAGAACTGAACAGTGACAAGAAGACAATGATTTAGTACGATTCTTAGTTAACCTTGGACTTTTAGTAGGGCGTGGCTTTCTCGACACTAAGTAATTTACGTCTCTCAAATGGCGAATACTCTAGTCGATTCTCATTGGTTAAGAAATTAATAACATCCTCAACTTTAAATTGGTGTTGAAAACGATGAGACAACTTAAGCCCCACCTTTCTGATGTACGAAACATATTATTGGATCAATGATACACTCGTTGACATTTGCCGGGATGTATATTTCAACAGAGAATGAAACGCTAATTATGTAACGTCGAGAATACCACGCCTTGCTGAAAGTCCAAGGTTAACAGAGAATTGTGCTACCTTGTATTTGAGAACCAGTGATTCAAACTTGGAGGCTAGATCTTTAACTTTCTTCTCCTCGCCGTCTATTAAGTTCGTTATTAGGTTTTTGTCGACAGACATCAGAGTTAGTGCTGTGTGTGAAAAAAAATACATTTAAAAATAAATTTACTTTTAATTTACCATACCACATAAAATATAGAATACAGCAGGGATATTATACTGCTAAATTGGAAATGTGAAAAAGCCTGAACGATAAATACTTTTAAATTTTTTTTTTCAGAGTTCCAATGATTTATTTGAAAAAAGACCTCCAAATTGCATAAATTGTGAAATTTGTTATCTGTAATTAATCCATTTGTACGTAACATTTAAAATTTGGAATTTACTTCCCTTGTAAATATATAGTGATGTTCAAGTTTATTTTATTTAAGCTTCAAGTATAGAGCTTCTAGGGAACGGTTTCGAGATGGAATTCCATTTTAGTAATAGGCCCTTATAAGGAATAAATCCTAATAACAGCACATCCACGACGTAACAAAACGTTTCATTCAAATTCATAACAATTTATTAACTCATAAGTTCTTGCAATAAACAATGCTATACTTATTTAGCTGGTGTAATATATAGCCAACATTATTATCTGTTGAAATCATGGCCTTCGCGGCTTCCGGTTTGTTTATTGTACTATGCTTGATTTCCTGATTGGCAATCATTGTGCTCCTTTATAAGTCTATCTGTTTTTATGATCCTACGAAAATAATTTATTTCCAAACTTTAACATGTGAAGAAGAAAACACTTGTGGCCTTCAACTAGACATTAAGATACATCGACGACATTTTAACAATTAACTTTAGTTAATTTCAATTCATATGTCGACTCGATATATTCCAGGGATTTTGCAATAAAAGACACTGCAGAGTCTTCGACATCTGTTTCATATATAGATTTTTCATTGACTATAGACGATAAATGTCAATTTACTACACTGTACTAAATTCTATGACAAACGAGATGACCCACTTTTCCATCGTCAGATTTTTGCTAATCAAGAGCATACTCTGAATGCCATTAATTTGTAAATCGAGGCAGTCTACTCATACATAAGTTGATGTTGCAGGCTTTACAACCTCGTTTCATTATAAGCAAAAATAATCTATCAATGGGTCGTATTTTGGGTGACTTATTTCATATGAATTGAACTTAATATTAGTATGTGATAGTATTCGGCAAGGAATACTGTAAATGTATTATATTTAGCGTGTACGACATTTGGCGGAAATTGATTTTTGAATGAGTTAGCGTAGATTTGATTTAGCGCATTTCTCAATATTCCTATTTATGTATATATGTGCAAGACATTTAGCATTGTACTTGAATTAGCAGACTGTTTCTTTCCGCTAAAAGCGCTTAAAAGAATACATGTACACCGCCAAATGTAATACGTGTACAGTACTTTGCCAGTACTGCACACTTTACTTACGTTGACTTGCTATACTATTGTATTCAGCACAGAACACTATGACGACTTTGTCTCCCTCTCTGTAACCATTCTTCACGTACCCTGTTGATACAAAAAGATTTCAATTGCTTAACATAATTTCATTTGTTAATCTTTGCGTTCAAATTTAAGTCGTAGTTCATTAGTGCGTTCAAAATCAAATCAAAATTAAATCATAATTAATCTTTGCAATCAAAATAAATCATAATTCAACGATTGTTGATCATCTTTTTTAGCTCACCTCGACGAAGTCGAGATGAGCATATGCTATACCCCGGCGTCGGCGTCAGCGTTAGCGTCGGCGTCCCGGTTAAAGTTCTAGGAGCAGGTCCATTCTCAAGTAACTATAAGCCCTACCTGGACAAAACTTGCATGGATTTTTTTTTCATAAAAAGGGGGGGGGGTATTATCCATACTTTAGGTGCCTGTGGATGAGAATAGGGTAGTCGTTTTCAAGAATGTGTTTTACATGGACCTATATAATATGCTTGTGGAAATGATTTAGCTATGTGCTGTTAGTTTACACAGGTAGCCACTCAAAATGCATTTTCCTGTCTTTTTTGTTTATTTATGAAGATCTCATCCTATCTAGTTGTATTGGATTTATTTGAATAGTAATCAATCGTTCATATGCAGATAATGATAAAACAAACATCATCAATATTCCGTGTACATTTCTGATCTGGGTCTTATCGTCCAGCCCTACCTGTCACCTGTACCTGACAGGTGTAGTGTATATACCACATTCTACCTGATTATTACACAAATACTGGGGCTTGATTTAATATAGCTTACAGATAAATCATATAATGGGTTGTGTTTCTATTTTAAGCATATTATTTGAGACTACTTGTGAATACTCATTATTTTCTGAAACTCAAAACTCGAGACTTTGATAAATTTATTGATATCAAAAAAGAAAAAATTCACACACATATACATTATACTTATATTCTGTTGATTGGATGTTTGGCTTGTCATCCCATCACATCTACAATAATGCCTCATTATCTTTACGTGTCACGTGTAACTTTTTATTAGTCATTATTGGTTTGTTATACATTTGTTTTATAACATGGCTTCAATAAAAGTTATACTGCCTACAAGCTGTTCTGTATATATATTACATTTATATGTATTGATGATTGATTGCAAGCTCTACAGATTACTTCTACAATGTAAACTTATTTTAATGTATATTTTACTGTTTTTAGTTCAGGTGCATATTGTAATATGTATAATATATCGTTATGTAATGAAGAAATAAAATAATATACCAGTAATACAAGTTGGCTTTTGATTAGAATGAAGAACTTGTGTACAGGTAGCCCATGACTCCTGAAGGTAATGAACTGTTACATGTACTCACAAGTAAAGGCATAATCCGCATGTTCACTTCCGTCCATAGCAATGACGATCGTTCTGCTCTCACCGGACGACATTTTTTTAATAGGAAGATTTTTCACACACGACTGGTTGACGATCAATGATCTTCTGTGAATTGTTTGTCTTCAGTTTAAACACTGATACGAACGGTCCTCACTGGTCAAAATTTTTCTGTCGCTATTTAGTCACATGAGCTGATGAAAGTCAAATGGAACCTTAATAATGACAATATAAACACAAATGTGACTGGCCTTGCGCTGACCGAGGTTGGGATACTCGTTCATAGTTCACTTTATCGACATTTGATCAAGTAGCAGATTTTGTTATTAAATCCGTATATGTATCTCGCTTGCGATGCACGGCCTTTTATCTCAATTGGCCTCGTTTGTGAACAAACAGCAGAATGTTTTTTTCTGTGTGAAGAAAAATTCACCAAAATTCTTGTCAACCTTGTACAAATCATAAAATGTCTCGTAGAATGTCGAGAAATTATTTTCCAGGCTATTAAGTCGAAAGTTTTGCTTTCTAGTAAAAAAATGTTCAATTAAAATAAGTGAACATGTTATTAAACACGGATCTTCAGTAATTCCAGCGGTGGGATTAGGTGCCTAGGAGAGGTAAGCATCCCCGGTCAAAGGTAAAACCCGCAGCGAGCTCTATGTATTAATCAGGAAGGCGGGAATATCAGTAGTCAAAATTGATATTAAAACAATGGTCTAATTATAGTATATAATATGTCAGTCAATCTAAGACTCATTGACAGATTTTATTTGCTAACGAGGTCAACATAACGACCGTAAAATTTACGAAATAATCTTCAGATGAGGTTGTTGACACAATAACTTACTTGTCAATAGTCTACCTCGGCTTGAAAATTTAATATCCTCAAAGCATCTAATAAGTTTTGATATAAATTTAAACCCAGTTACAAGTGATTGTGGAATAATACTACAGAAAAAAGAGTATAATTATCTACAAATCAAGGCAGCAATTGACATCGAACCGATGTATTTACGTCACTTTCACACAAAGGACAAAGTAACACACACACACACACACAAGGGCGTTAACGTTACTATATTCCCTCCAACTCCAATGCAGTGGAGAAATCAAGCTTTTGTCTTTAATTAACCGGTTTAACACAAAAACTGATTAAAGTTAAACAATCAGAATACAGATATTACACAGTTTTATATCATATACTTACTCTGTAGAACCTTCTCAACAGGAGAAAGCTGAATGTTTGGTGTCTCATCATGGCCGACTGAGTTTATCAATGTCTCAAAATACTTCTCTTCTTCTCTTTCCTTTTCTGCATTAATGGTGGCTAGTAAGGGAGAACAAGACAGACAGTGTACACTTGAACTTCAGTAACTAACCATTGATATCTCAAATAAACATGGATATGTCCAAGTCAGTTGGAAGTCCTAACTTCTCCTTTCCTATGTGTTTTAACTTTGATATTTCAAATCCTTGGATATCTCAAAAGTTTATTCTTTGGTCTCATCAAGTTTGAGATAACAAGGTATGACTGTATACTATTTATTAATAGACAATTCCATTGACATAAAAAACTATATTTATATTAATTCTGGCTGTAACAATGAAACCAGAAGTCTATATTGAGACTGTAGCTCTACTGGTTTGTACTTATGAAAAAAAGAAAGAGAAAAGTAGCAGTTGGGACTTAAATCTTTATAAAAGCAATAAATAGAATAATGATCCTTGATTAAGTCTCTTTTTAAGGCAAGATTGCAATAAGACTACAACTGTAGAAGTAAAATTTTACAGAATTTTCAATTTAAATTACTATGGCAACATGAATCATCAAAATCAAAAACACAAAACTGATATTTATGTATCTCAGTGTAGTCTGCTTGTGTGCCAGGTTATATTAAAATCAGACCAAAACTGTAAGAGGAGTAGCATTTTGAATGTATTTCAATTAACTTCTATTTTAAGTACCACGGCAACATCGTTCATTGAAATCAGAAACCGATATATAGAATTATGTATCTTAGTGTAGTCTACTTTTTTGTCAAGTTATATTGAAATCAGACTTAAACTATAGGAGAAGTAGCATTTTGTATGATTTTCACAAAAATTTCTATTTTTAGTAACCACAGCAACACCGTTCATCCCAATCAAAAACCGATATACAGAATTATGTATCTTAATGTAGTCTACTTGAGTGCCAAGTTATATTGAAATCAGAGCAAAACTGTAGGAGGAGTAGCCTTTTGAAAAATTGTTTACAGACAGACAGACGACAGATGCATTACTATCGCATAAGCTCTTCTGGTCTCTGACTAGCTGCAATAATGTAGCCCTCTCCCTTTTTTTTTTTTTTTTTTTGGGAGAGGGCTACAACTCCTTAGGATCTCCGTAATGGTGCAGCTGCGGAAGCGATTCGCTCCCGCACAGATTTGGGCTCAAATTGTCATCAAATGGCTATTTTCGTAATGGTGCAGCTGCGGAAGCGATTCGCTCCCACACAGATTTCGGCTGAAATTGTCATCAAATGGCTATTTTATTAACATTTCTTACCTTGACTCCAAAAATGTAGTTATCCAAGGTATAAATCAGTCCAAAAATATACAGAACAATCCATATACAAACACGTGCCATAAGTATTCGGTCAACATGGCGACTTGTTTACGCTTGAAAACGATACATCCAAAGGCATTTGGTGAGACTTTTAAATTGTGTTAGAAATATACATCTTCTAATAGAAACATGTATAGTACTACAAATTTACGGTTTATCCAAGATTAATTAAAATTGATCTTTAAGAAGATAATGTAAATTAGTGTTAAATTTAAATCCCCTGCACCTTGTGACATTAAGACTGGATACAAAATGAGCATGCACATTTCGCATCATACAATTACTATTAATATGTACAAGTTAATTGATGCAAAGTGAGGCGGTTTATTCTGTTTTCTGACAAACCATGGACAGTCTTCCGTAATTCAATTTTTTTAACCTTGCCGTTCCTATAACATTCATCATTTATTTTAAAATGGTATTAACCTCAGTTTCATAGAAACTATTCAAGATATTTTAATGAAACCAAATACTGGTATGCTTATACATATTGGTGGAAAGTAACTGCAATTTTGACCTTGACCTTTCCTTTGACCTTGACTGCAAATTAATTTTTAGCCAAATTTTAGAGAAAGTAATCAATTTTTTTTTCAAACTAAATATGCTTAAATACATATTGATGAGAGCTATTTAAAAACATGAACAACTTTGACCTTGACCTTTTCTTTGACATTGACTTTAAATTTTTGTTTACTCGTAGTAGTTTCAAAGAAGAATTGAAGATATTTTTTCAAAATTAAACTATTGGTGAAAGCTATCTAAAGACATCAATTTTGACCTTGACTTTTCCTTTTCACTTTTCTCAAATTTGTTTTAGCTAAGTTTCAAAGAAACATATCAAGATATTTTTATATCAAGCTGTGTTTGCTTTTACATTTCAAGAAGAGTTATTCGTCTTCGTCTGCATGAAAAATAGATAAATAAAATCCTTTGAATAACGTAATTTTTATTACTAATTAATAATTTTGACTTTTTTGTGAATAGGTAGCTATATTTTTGAAAGATTTATGGATGCTAAACAGAGAAAGGAAAGAGAACTTGGAAGGGCTAAAAGCATTCAAGAGATATGAACTTTGTCCTTTTTTTTTACCAAAACCTAACTGACCTTCCCAAAGACGTTTGACTTTACTACTTATTGTGTATAAATAAAACTTTTCAAGATATTTTCAACAAAGTCATACACTAATGTTTCTGATAAACCCTGTGCAGGACATACATATCTTAGGGACATATTTCAAGTTGCTTGTTTCTTGTCGACCATTTTTCACTTATATTGAGACGCCACCAGTTGCCAGTGTAGGGCTTCAAATTGGACATTCTATTTTCAGCATTGACGAACTTTGTGAAGTGGGGGATTTTTGCTAGATCTGTTCGTTAGCGTAATCGCCCAATCCGTAAATTTTTTGATTGCAATAGACTGAGAGAGATGAGAGATACCTTGAATGAGTTTGTCCATTTGCTAAATATTAGTGCCAATCATTTTTATGGCTATGTATTTTATTCACATTTAAATCTCTGACATTAAATTTCTTCCCTTTTTTGTATTTTGTTTATTAATTTGCCCTGTGATAAAGGTTTCTAATTTTTTTTATTTCAGTATCAAACTTTACCGTAAGGAATGTCATTTTACTTTGTTGTTTGTAAATACGTAGAAAATATATCTTACCTCTACATTCATTGCCCTGTCTCGATTTACCACATGAAAACTACCATCGAAAACAGTTTCAACTCCATATTGTTCAAAGCAGTAAATATTATTTCTAAATCAAATTCAATTTCCCCTCATTGTTATTCCCTCTCCTTTTTCATTAACCGTATTTTTAATTACATTTTGAGGGCGTCGATCTTAAAGAGTTCTAAAGTTTAAAACTATAAAGAGAACAACAATGCATAATTGCATGCATGGATTGGATCAGTTTTAAATGTCTATTTAATGTATAGGAAGTCTGGACAATGCAGGCCGGCTGCCTTTATCCCCAAGAAACAATCCTATTGGATTGGGCTTTATTTTATGCAGTGGTGGACACCTTTTTGCATTATCTAGTGGGTGATTTAATCAAAGCCGATAAGATTTAAAGATTAGGATAATAAAATTTTGCAGGTATTATCTTATTGCCAGTCACCTTTGTCCGTGTTATTTATATTAATGTGTTCTGTACAAACTATCCTGGTACGTTACTTGTGTGTTCTGTACAAACTATCCTGGTACGTTACTTGTGTGTACTGTACATACTATCCTGACACCTTTCTTGTGTGTTCTGTACATACTATCCTGACATCTTACTTGTGTGTTCTGTACAAACTTTCCTTACATCTTATTTGAGTGATCTGTACATACCATCCTGACACCTACTTTGTGTTCTGAATACTATCCTGACATCTTATTTGTAGCTCTGTACAAACTATCCTGACACTTACTTTGTGTTCTGTAGACTATCCTGACATCTTTCTTGTGTTCTCTACATACTTTCCTGACGCCTTACTTGTGTGTTCTGTACATACTATCCTGGAACATTACTTGTGTCTACTGTACATACTATCCTGACATCTTACTTGTGTCTACTGTACATACTATCCTAACATCTAACTTGTGTGTTCTGTACATACTATCTTGACATCTTACTTGTTTGTTCTGTACAAACTATCCTGACATCTTACTTGTGTGATCTGTACAAACTATCGTGATATCTTACTTGTGTGTTCTGTACATACTATCCTGACATCTTATTTGTGTGGTCTGTACACACTATCCTTACTTTGTGTTCTGTAGACTATCCTGACATCTTACTTGTGTTCTGTACATACTATCCTGACACCTTACTTGTGTACATGTGTTCTGTACATACTATCCTGACACCTACTTTGTATTCTGAATATTATCCTGACCCCTTTCTTGTGTGTTCTGTACATACTATCTTGACACATTACTTGTATGTTCTGTACATACTATCCTGGTACGTTACTTGTGTGTACTGTACAAACTATCCTGACATCTTACTTGTGTGTGTTCTGTACATACTATCCTGACATCTTAATTGTGTGTTTTATAGACTGTCCTGACACCTTACTTGTGTGATTTGTACATACCATCCTAACATCTTAGTTGTGTGTTTTTTCATACTATCCTGGTACGTTACTTGTACATACTATCCTAACATCTTACTTTTGTGTTCTGTACATACTATCCTGACATCTTACTTGCGTGATCTGTACAAACTCTCCTGAGATCTTACTTGTGTGTTCTGAACAAACTATCCTTACATCTTACTTGTGTGTTCTGTACATACTATCCTGGTACCTTACTTGTGTGTTCTGTACAAACTATCCTGGTACCTTACTTGTGTGTTCTGTACATACTATCCTGACAACTTTTTGTGTGTTTTAAAGACTATCCTTACACCGTTCATGCGTTTTCTGTACATACTATCCTGTCACTTTACTTGACTGTGTTTTTCTGTGCATACTTTTTTGTGTGATCTGCACTGACTATCTTGGCACCTTACTTGTGAGATATGAAGACTATCCTGACGCCTTCCTTGTGATTAATGTTTATATGCATATTTTAAACTAAATTATGTTAGACTAATTTTTACTTACTTGAAAGGAACAATGAAAGACATTTATGTTACAACTTAAAAAAAAGATTTTGATTAAATCATCAATGGGAAAACAAATTTTTCAATATTCAAATTTTAGCAGAGCTGTGCACCAAAATGGATGTTTTTGGCAATTTTTATATAACACCTGCCAAATGGAATTATCTGAAGTGGGTCAGGAATGTAAGATTATAAAGCAGAGTTGCATTTAATTCCATGTCACCTTGTGTAGTTACAGAAACATGTTATCGTTCAAAGCACAACCTTTCTTCTTTTATACCCAAACAATTTCAAGGTTGTACTCTACATAATTTATCAGTTGACTTCTCAATGGTGTACTAATTTCTTTATTTAAACAAGATGTGTTTGTGAAACACTGATGACCCCGTATGGCAACATAGGGAAGGTTGACCTTTCTCATATACAAATCAACTATTTTGGTACCAAAGAAAGGCCTTCTCACAAGAATTACAGTTGTGAAACATGACAGCCTTAGCACCCCCTGTTCAAAAGTTTTTAAAGGTAGGTCAAACTCAAAGGCGAAGGTCAAAATTGTTGGTGTCCAAGAAAAGGCTTTGCCACAAGGATTACATATGTAGAGCATAAAATCCCTAGCCCTTACCGTTCGAAAGTCATGGCCAAGGTTAAAGTTAAATTAATAATATATACACTAATTCCTTCCTTTCTCGGGAGCACACGCACCTTCCAAATACTGAAGCGCATCTGCTTCTTATCTTCAGTCAAAGTGTATTAAAGGTACTATATAATATCTTTAATAATATTACAAACCAAAGTCTTGAAAGTCTATTTCAGACACTTAACACTTTAACCAAGGTTTCCCTTGCAGTGCCTACCGCGTTTGACTTCTGTTCTGGCTATCTTCTCTCATCAGCCGTCAACAACAGACTAACTCAATCAACCCGATCGTCTCCGTATTTATACATACTCCAGGTCACATGACCTGCGGAGAACCGAAGGGAACAGAGAGACAGGAAGTCAGCACAATGCAACTACCGAGAAACGAAGGGATAATTTGATCTTGATTACAGTTTTGCTTCAATATCAACTATTCAAATGGTAATATCACCTATTCAAATAACTGATATTACCTATTCAGATTCTGAATAGGTGATATCACCAATTCGAATAGGTGATTTTACCAATTCGAATAAGTGATATCACCTATTCAAATAGGTGATATCACCTATTATTTTGAATTGGTGCTATTACCTATTCGAAAAGGTGATGTCACTTATTCAAATAGGTGATATATCACCTATTTCTTTTGAATAGATGATATCATTTATTCGAATAAATGATATCACCTATTTATTTAGGATGGTGATATCACTCATTCGAATAGGTGATATCACCTTATCATTTTGAATAGGTGATATCACTTATTCGAATAAATGTAGTTAATATCACCTCTTCAAATTATTAATGAAACAATAATGGCTCCCAAGGCTACAGGTTTTTAAATCTTATTTACTTTCACTTTCGTTGATCAAGTTTGCATTTAGTTTAAATCACCCCAGTTGAACTTGTAGTTTGTTTTGCTTACAGTTTAATTTATTACACTCATCTATCATGTAAACTATAAGAAAAATGAAAAATGCATGACAAATATTCGATAGAGGATGTTCCCCCTTAACATTATAACGGGTGAAAGATATGCCTCTCTGTTGTATCCCAGCCAGGGATGGGGTCAATTACTTTAAAATGTAATTAATTAAATCACAATTACTTTTTCTTCAATTAAATTACAATTAAATTACAGGCTTTCCAAGATATGTAATTAATTAAATTACAATTACTTTGCAAAAGTAATTAATTAAATTAAAAATTACATTTTGAATTTTTGATTTATTTAATCCTTGTCAATGAATATACAGAACTGCATTTTTTTGTATATAAGCCCACCCTCTGCACAAAAAGAAATAATATGATATAGGCATTGTGTATCTTTGTGGTTTGAGTTATAAAATTAACTTTTATTCACAAAAGCATTAAAGAACTACAATGTATCCGAGATCAGTTTGATGCAGTTTCCCCCAGACACATCCTACATGTACACAAATTGCATGGCTTATGATATTTGATTATAAGGGAGTATCTTAATAGAGTAAAATGAGTCGCAACTGTAACCCCAAAAATTACACATTTCTGAACCTGGACATCCTAAATTGCTATTTATGTTGAATATTTTTACTTCATAGATAAAACTTGTACAGAACATAATTATTTCAGGTACAAAATTCATTCATACATTTCTTTTTAGATGTTAAAAAAATTCTCAAATTGAAAGTTTCTTTTCTAAAGTTAGAGGAGCATTTTAAGTTAAAATAATTATCTCTATTAATTGGCTTTGTATTCTACATCATGGAATGAATACCTCCTTAGTCCTTAGAGGAATGACTTGTTTTGATTGCAATTAATAGCTGTGATTTTAAGGGCAATTATTTCTTCCCAACAACAGGGAACTTAATTATGACACACATGCTACACACACATTCTTTTTCTTTTATTGATCAAACAAGAAAAATTGAAATATAATAAATGTGTGTTTCATAACGAAAAGACCTAAGAAGGGTGTTATAAAATTAAGATAATGTAACAAAAAAATAAATTCCACATAATGATTAGAAAGAAACTACATTTGTAGATTATTATTATTATTAAACCAATCATTTATTTGCTTGTAAACATTAACTTAAGATTTTTCAATTGAATTAGGATTGAGGATATGTTTTACAATTGAATAATAGACAGATATGGGGAGGTAGTGGTGACAATATATCATGAATGTGTACTGTATAAATTAATTGAATGTAATTGAAAAAGTAATTGAAATTACATGGTATTTTTTCAGTGTAATTAATTCAATTTCAATTACAAGTACATGTAATTGAAAAAATGTTCAATTACAAATTATTTCCAATTACTTTAAAAAATGTAATTAATTACAGTCAATTACAATTACTTTTTTCAATTACCCCGTCCCTGATTCTAGCTGGGTAAAATTTATAAGATTTACTTAACTTTTCTTGGATCCAAAACATAAGGTATTTAAAAAGTCTTGGACTAAATATATGTCAAAACTAGTGGTCCAAATTTTCTTGTTTCAATCGAAAATCTAGAAAGTCTAGGGGTATTCATTATTCATTGTTGTAAGAAATACAAAAAGGAGATATCACCTATTCGAATAAGTGATATCACCAATTAAAATTGAATAGGTGATATCACCTATTCAGCACAAATAGGTGATATCACCTATTCATTTCCAATATGTGATATTACCAATTTGAAAAGGTGATATCACCTATTTGAATAGAGGATATCATTTATTCGAATAGGTAATATCACCTATTTGAATAAGTGATATCACCTATTCAAAAAGGTTAAATCACTTTTTGCCAGTAAATACCAAAACAGTGCCTGTAACTAGGTCTTGTCATAATGAATACATGTGCGAAGTAAGAAAGTCCTAGCACTAATTGTTCTAAAATATAAGCCAAAGTAAATGTTGGGTATTTTCTGTAAAAGTGTGTTAAACACCAAAGTCAAGGTCAAAAGGTCAAATTTGGTGTTACCCAAAGAAAGGTCTTGTCACAAGGAATAGTTGTGAAATATGAATGCCATAGCCCCACCCAGTCAAAAGTCATTGGTTTTTATTTTGCAGACAAACAGACAGATGGACAAGGCAAAAACTATATACCCCCAATCTTCCATCAGGGGGAGGGGGCATAAAAATTATGGCCTAATTGTAAGGTCCATGTATGTCTTCAGTTGTTATCTACATATATTTTATATCGCGTTTTGGGGGGTGGGGTAATAATACGTTCATTCAAAATACAGAACTAGTTATAAATTTGGGCTTGAATTAGTTATGAAATAGAACAAATGAAAAACCCTTGCGCAGGTGTTTATATATTGGAAGTTTGGAGAAGCTGGTCGTATTTTTATAAATATGTACTGATAGTTTTTCACTTGTTTTTGATAGAACAATGTAAGGCATATTTAGCAATTGATATGAGTGGGATAAACAAGACACAATAGTTAAATGATAGGCACACAATGATAAAGGACACATAAAGAATGAATAATAAAGAATTTCACAGATAAAGGCCCAAATTTAGTATAATATAAGATAGTTATTTCAAAAACCAATCTTGGTATTATACACACACTCTACAATGTCAAACAAACAAAATAAATAACTTTTTCAGACTTGTTTTTCCTTATTATATATATATTGTACTTATGGGAGAAAAAAGGGAAATCTGACACATTATTCTGTGAAGACAACAATTTATTAATGGATTTGGTTCTCTAACAACTTCTAAAATGAGTCTTTTTACAATGTATATAATATCACAGTCATGCAGTAAGTTTGGATACAGATCAATAAAAATCTCTTTATAAAAGAGAAATACGGAATTCTGTTTAAATAAGAGCTGATCATTAACGAGTCTCTCCTATAGAGCACATTTCTTCTTCCTGGGACAGTAACAGCAGGCCCTGCAAAAAACAAACGTACATTACCACATATGGTAAAATTTTAATTCTCCTCTTAAAATTAACATGCACAAAGCCGAATGATGACTTATATAAAGCTTACCACTCTGGAACATGGTTCATTATATAGGGTACTATGTCGTGTCCTGAAAAAAAAAATATCAATCAAATACATAAAAGAATAATTTTCAGCAGAATAAACAAAAAGACAGTTGAAAACAATTAAATAAGTCTCTGTGTGTTTTTAAAACATTTTTTTAGAAAACTACAGTAACTATAATTGATAAACCTGAACATGAATTTCTGCATGTATACATCAACTTATCCCACTAATCAATCAGTGTAAAAATCAATTATTATTGTGAGGTCAAATTTTTATAGTTTGAGATCATTTGATTTTGTAATTTGACGACAAAAAGTTTTGCTATATATTTGAAATTTTACATTGTGTGGAGGACATGACTTTATTGACTGCAACAAAAATTAACTAGAACTGTCCACACGGGACAAAATACCCCCCGCTGGGTTTTTCAGAAGTAATTTTTTCCATAATAAAGATATGTATCACACATGAATTATGAAATTTTTCTTCCAGTGACCTTGAAGTTCCCCAAATGACCTTGGGTCAAGGTCATGACACACCCTTGGGTCATGGGCCATCTTTGCACGAAATAAGAACCTACCAAGTTTATCAATAAGAAAGATATGGACAGGACATGAATTATAAACTTTTTCTTCCAATGACCTTGAAGTTCCCCAAATGACCTTGGGTCAAGGTCATGACAAACCCTTGGGTCATGGGCAATCTTTGTGTAGAATGAGAACCTACCAAGTTTATCCATAAGAAAGATATGGACAGGACACAAATCATGAATTTTACTTCCAGTTACCTTATACTTCCTCAAATGACCTTGGGTCAAGGTCATGACACACCCTAAGGCCAAGGGCAATCTTTGTGTGAAATGAGAACCTACCAAATTTATCCATAAGAAAGATATGGACTGGATTCAAATTATGAAAATTTTCTTCCAGTGACCTTGAACTTCCCCAAATGACTTTGGGTCAAGGTCATGACACACCATTAGGTCATGGGCAATCTTTGTGTGAAATGAGAACCTACCAAGTTTCTCCATAAGAAAGATATGGACCGGACATGAATTATGAACTTTTTCTTCCATTAACCTTGAACTTCCCCAAATGACCTTGGGTCAAGGTCATGACACACCTTTGGGTCATGGGCCATCTTTGCATGAAATAAGAACCTACCAAGTTTATCCATAAAAAAGATGTAGACCGGATATAAATAATGAAATTTTTCGTCCAGTGACCTTGAACTTCCCCAAATGACCTTGGGTCATGGGCAATCTTTGTGTGAAATGAGAACCTACCAAGTTTATCCATAAGAAAGATATGGACCAGATACGAATATGAACTTTTTCATCCAGTGACCTTGAACTTCCCCAAATGACCTTGGGTCAAGGTCATGACACACCCTTAGGTCATGGGCAATCTTTGTGTGGAGTAGGAGATTCTAGTGTCCCTCTGTAAGAAAGATATGGACCGGACACGTTTGCACAGACAGCTAGACAGACAGATGGACAGACAGACGGACAGATGGACAGACGGACAAGGTGATTCCTATATACCCCCCCAAACTTCGTTTGCGGGGGGTATAATGATGGAAAGAAGACATGAAAGCACAGCCTACGCTAAAGTATGTTGTATCTAAAGTGATAATGATATAAGGGGCTTACCTTTATGACACACCTCCATACAGGATCTACAAATCCCTGTAATCAAAGAAAAGATATTAATGTCATAAGAACAAACTTTTCATTCTTCACTTTATCATGATATTAAATCATACTACAAAATCACAAACATAAAGCAAGTTATATGACATTTTACCTAAGCAGGTCATTTAAGATTTGTTCCATTTAAAATTTAAAATGTTCCTCATATTTTACATACATGTAATTTTGAACACATAGTCAATAGAGTAATGTAACATACATTTAAATGAGCATTTTTTACACTGGAAGTAATCCATGGTTTGCCCTGCATCCTTTTTGAAGGTCTGACTAAAACAACGCTTGGGGAGGTCACTCTCACACTTCAGGGTCCCGTAAATCACCAACTCACTGTTAGGTTTCTTATAACAGCAAAGAAATGGTTCATAGTGAGACAAATCAAAGAATAAATCCTTGGAATGTACACAAAATATTTATTTGTTTTTTTTAAATTTATTTTTGATTAAAAATCGTTCAAATAATTATCTGTTAATTACCATTCCAAGCTGTAGGACAGGTCTACAGTCTGGAGCTAAGACGTGGATGTCCGGATACTCCTGTCCATTATATAAAATCTCCTGGATTATCTGCTGCATCTCACAAGGACTGCACTTTACAAAAGGACTAAAACAACACAAAAATCAAATAGCCCGTTAACAACAATCATTTCAAAGAGATTGAATGTCACCTGGCTAACTGACATAAATTTATTTTTCTTTTTAATATAATTATTTAACCAGCATCATCTCTAGCAATGTTATCAAATCAGCTTAGAACCATTGACCTTGAAAGAGCAGATAGGTGCATTGAAATTCTGTACTATAGAAAAGATACTTAACAGCTTGTTTTCAAATTTTTAGAGCAACATGTTTTAAAAATCTCAAAATATCCTATGCAATTCTATTTCTTGCAAGGTTTTCAATATACTGGTGTCACAAAACAACAGAGAATACTGATGATATTAGTAACCTACCCAAACAGTACAAACTGAATGTTGTCTTCCCAGGCCACCACGGGGTTCCCCTTAGCTTTCATGGCTTCTTCTACTGCTAGCTTAACTCTGGATACAGCCCTGCCATCAAAGGAATAAAGGATCATTCAGTAAGTTACTAACATCTTCAGTGTGGTGCTTTTACAATTCATCTCCCAAACAATCATCTCTAATAAAAAAATTATGACCCCATTTCTAGGTTACTTACACGTCAGCTGGGGCTATGACCCCATTACTAGGGTTTTTACATGTCAGCTGGGGTTATGGCCCCATTTTTAGGCTACTTACATGTCAGCTGGAGCTATGACCCCTTTTCTAGGCTACTTACACGTCAGCTGGGGCTATGACCATGTCAGACAGACGGATACTTTTATCCAAGACGTTGATCGACACCTTAACTGGCAAAACATCCAGGCGTGGAATGTGAGACTCTAAATGTCTAAATGATATCAGAATTTAGTGATTGCGAACTACTCTTACTCTCTTACTGCCTTCTAATAAAATATTACATGATTAAGAACTTGCTTTTTAAATGAATTTTTGCAGACTTTGTATGTAGCTTCCATTTTCCTATAGTAACTAAGCCAAAAAAGATCACAAACAATGCTGTAATTTCATTGGGAAAATAAAATAATTATAAGACAATGGTATCATTCATCAATGGGAAAATAAAATGTCTTACTTGTCAAATGCGTCTGCGATAAGCTTTGTACACATATTGAGCTCTTCTTGGAGAGAGGATTTTTGTCTGGAGAGGGAGCCATTCAGATCTGTGGTTTGCTGTGTCAGTTCTGTGATCAGCCAAAAAACATTAAACAAAGCTGACATGTGAACAGAGGATGACTGTGTGGATTATAAACAGGTCATGATTCTTCACTAATTATCAAGATTCATCATAACATGTACATATTATGATTTATCTAAGAATAATTGGATTGAGGTTGTGTGTCTGTAAGTAAACAGTCAAATCTCTACCTAATTTTTCAGACATGATGTGTGTATAAAGAGTCCTCATTGTCTATTTTTCTGAGAGAAGTTGTGTGTCGGTAAGTAAACAGATTTGTTTATCTTCCTGAGAAAGGTTGTGTGACTATAAAACAAGACAGAGTTGTCTACCTTTCTAAGAGAGGTTGTGTGACTTTACAAAAAGACAGAGTTGTCTACCTTCCTGAGAGGGGCTGTGTATATGTAAATAACTAGACAGAGTTGTCTACCTTCCTAAGAAAGGCTGTGTGTTTGTAAGTAAAAGACAGAGTTGTTTACCTTTCTAAAAGAGGTTGTGTGTCTTTAAGTAAATAGAGTTGTCTACCTTCTTGAGAGGGATTGTGTCTGTAAGAAAATAGATAGATTTGTTTACCTTCCTGAGATAGGCTGTGTGTCTGTAAATCTGTGATGGCTTTATTGTATTCCTTGTCCAGAGTAGCCATTTTCTTGTGAAACTGGTCCCTTATATTCTACAAAGGTTAAATATGTATGTACAAAAATTGATGAATATCAATATAAATTTATTTACATAAAAAAAAAATAGCAATACACATTCATAATAAATTGTATTTACTGCTATAATAATAATTTTCATAAATGAATCTTATTTGATTGACATTTTTCTCACCTGTAAGTATTTTTCATGTGCTGCTAAGCTTCTTTTGAGGTGATCTAAATTAATTATAATTTCAGCAATTATTACTTCTGAAAAAAAAAGGATCAGACTTCAGACTTAATAAAAGCCTTGTATGTCATCTCCTCATTTATGTAATATTTTACCCCAAGTTAGCCCCAAGCCTAAAGACTCGTGTTACATAGCATCACATCAACACAAAAACTGATTAAAGTTAAACAATCAGAATACAGATATTACACAGTTTTATATCATATACTTACTCTGTAGAACCTTCTCAACAGGAGAAAGCTGAATGTTTGGTGTCTCATCATGGCCGACTGAGTTTATCAATGTCTCAAAATACTTCTCTTCTTCTCTTTCCTTTTCTGCATTAATGGTGGCTAGTAAGGGAGAACAAGACAGACAGTGTACACTTGAACTTCAGTAACTAACCATTGATATCTCAAATAAACATGGATATGTCCAAGTCAGTTGGAAGTCCTAACTTCTCCTTTCCTATGTGTTTTAACTTTGATATTTCAAATCCTTGGATATCTCAAAAGTTTATTCTTTGGTCTCATCAAGTTTGAGATAACAAGGTATGACTGTATACTATTTATTAATAGACAATTCCATTGACATAAAAAACTATATTTATATTAATTCTGGCTGTAACAATGAAACCAGAAGTCTATATCGAGACTGTAGCTCTACTGGTTTGTACTTATGAAAAAAAGAAAGAGAAAAGAAGCAGTTGGGACTTAAATCTTTATACAAGCAATAAATAGAATAATGATCCTTGATTAAGTCTCTTTTTAAGGCAAGATTGCAATAAGACTACAACTGTAGAAGTAAAATTTTACAGAATTTTCAATTTAAATTACTATGGCAACATGAATCATCAAAATCAAAAACACAAAACTGATATTTATGTATCTCAGTGTAGTCTGCTTGTGTGCCAGGTTATATTAAAATTAGGGATGTCAACGAATATTCGAATATTCATTCGATGAGTTCATATTCGAATATAAATATATGATTCGAATATTCAGTTTTTAAGTATACAGGCATTTAATAGAGAGAAAAATCTGGCAAGTTTTTTTTTATTTTTTTGAAATTGTATCAAGGTCGTACCGGTGACAAGGCATAAGATTTGATTTTTTAAAAAAAATTAAAGATACCCCTATTGGATTACTTTAAAAGTGTGAAGAGTGTAACTATTAAAATAAATTATTCTTTGATCATTTAATTAGTGGTATAACAGTGTCAAGTACTTACAATCAGTTTGTAATGCTGTAAGGTTGTATTTTTGTAAGGACACACTTTTACAGAAAACACATGGATCCCTTGGGTATATATATATCATTAAAATAATTATCAAGAAATTAATCAGCTAAAATTAATTGACTTTAATTTTTTTCTCTGTAGATAATTGTTTTGCGTGGTATGAATTTGTAGAAGTAGGTAGTGTAGACTTTGGTAAGATGACCAATTAATCTGGAACATATTAAAGAGACTTTTGAATGTTCCAAAAAAAAATCATTTCATTTTGGATGCATACTCTTCATATATTCTGTAACATTTTAAAAAAATAATTACTTTGCATTTACAAAACTCTACATAAAATTTTATCCCTTAATAATGACATAATATGTATACTGGTTGACAGGAGAGTGAAAATATAAATTTTCTTTTGCAAATTGTATTTATTTTTTTCGAATATTCGAACATATTCGAATACTCCTATCGAATATTCGAATATCAATTATTGACTATTTTGACATCCCTAATTAAAATCAGACCAAAACTGTAAGAGGAGTAGCATTTTGAATGTATTTCAATTAACTTCTATTTCAAGTACCACGGCAACATCATTCATTGAAATCAGAAACCGATATATAGAATTATGTATCTTAGTGTAGTCTACTTTTTTGTCAAGTTATATTGAAATCAGACTTAAACTATAGGAGAAGTAGCATTTTGTATGATTTTCACAAAAATTTCTATTTTTAGTAACCACAGCAACACCGTTCATCCCAATCAAAAACCGATAAACAGAATTATGTATCTTAATGTAGTCTACTTGAGTGCCAAGTTATATTGAAATCAGAGCAAAACTGTAGGAGGAGTAGCCTTTTGAAAAATTGTTTACAGACAGACAGACGACAGATGCATTACTATCGCATAAGCTCTTCTGGTCTCTGACTAGCTGCAATAATGTAGCCCTCTCCCTTTTTTTTTTTTTTTTTTTTGGGGAGAGGGCTACAACTCCTTAGGAT